>CM021101.1:205454636-205655326 GCA_007115665.2 Sequoiadendron giganteum
CTTGATGCATGTGTGGGGATGGGAGAGGATCCAAGTGCTTCATCCAGACATTACCCCAATTCCCCTAGAGATAGATGATCCCCTCGTTTGGTGGTACAGTGGGGCATTGATGCATTTTTCATTTACTGGCGAGAGTGGTATTCCGCATTGGCGGCGAGTTCTCGATGAGATGAGAGAGTTCGTCTAGAGACCGTGGATGGGTATTGGTCCGTGGATACATGATGATCAGCAGCTCTTCTTCACCCGACAGGACAGATGGATGCAAGGGTGAGAGCATACCATGATTGAGAGGTATCTTCTAGACAGGGTTGCTCATCAATTTGGGGAGGCACAGGACAGGCCAGATGACCAATATGTGGCCATCTTTGCCCGCACTACTAGGGAGACAGCATGGGGCCAGCCCATCCTAGCAGACGAGGCAATGTCCTCATTTAGGTAGCTTGTGGCTCAGCCATGGCCTTATGATCAGGGGCCGGTAGATGCAGGAGTTACCATAGCTTATAGAGAATGGTTCAGACCTCCCCTCAGGTTGACAGTTCTAGGTGCCATTGTCTCGCGGCACAAACACAAGAGTCGGGTAGGTGGTAGGGGGTGAGGCAGAGCACAAGGTGGGGCACCTCCTCATCAAACACCTCCCAGGGACGGGGCTCAGCAGTCATCTGCCCGAGCAGGAGATCAGGTTGGTCTACTGAGGGTAGACCCTCAGGATCAACCAGCAGGGCAGCCGGTAGGACAGCCAGCAGGGCAACCTGCAGGACAGCCGGCAGGGCAGCCGGCAAGACAGTCAGCAGGGTAGCCAGCAAGGCAGCCTGATCACCGAGATGTGTTGATTCAACAGTTGCAAGGGCAGATACAGGTGCTGACTGCAGAGAGAGACTAGGCATGATCTGAGAGGGATCAGGAGATAGGTCGGTGGTAGCAGTTAGAGAGTGCAACATCCTCATCTCGGGCCAGATCGATTGATATTCGGGATTACTGAGAGGCCATCAGAGAGGTCGAGTATTATTGGCATCATTATTGACAGGTGGTGCCATCAGACCGTAGGGTGCCAAACTTCTCACAACAGATAGGGAGGCATCCAGCAGAGACACATGGTGAGAGACAAGATGGGGAGGGCAGCAGCCAGTAGGGCCTGCCCGCCCTTTGATCATTTATAGTTTTGCTTCATTTTTGATATACAGGCTGCAGTATTTTGGCCTTATTGTATTATGTATCCGATGGACACCTGATCCGATTATGTATTATAACAGTGATTTTGATGATATATATGAGATGATTCACCCTTTTATGATGTACATGCAAATATGTGAATGCAAATATGTGATGTTTCCTATTTTTATGGTTCATGTGATGCAGTGTATGTAATGAATGCATTTCTTTTTGTATTTTTCATGCTTTAAATGATGTAATGCATATTAATGATGGTAATGGATGCAAATGGTAATGATAATGGTGTAATGATGTCTTAAGATGCTTAGAATAACAAATTTATATTATTCCTCATAACTTAAGATCTTGATATGATGCAATGCTTTTTTTAACTATTTAGTGGATGCAGGATGTATGCATAGGCGATGTTTTGATTACTGTTATAATACCAAGAAGGTAGAAGAAAATGAGTTAGTGAGGATGATGGTGGTGATTTTTTCATTTGCATATAGGATTTGAGATTTTCAAAGGGTCAATTGCGTTATGTTTGATAACACACATAGGTACGATGCATCGAGGTATTAAGAACCAGGATGGTGTGGTACCTAGTGTGATGGACTTTGACTTGACAATCAGATAGGAATGTTCTTGTTCACACTTAGCATATATACTTTGTTCAAGATATAGTTCAGACATTCTAAATATCTCGGACCAAAACACAAGAAAGCAAGCTTTCCTATGTGTTCAACAAGATACCTAAAATATCCTCCCTATAAACCGAACAAAACATGTACAACTAAGTTATTTTACAAGAGTATCCCACAAGCATAGCAGATAAAAAAGATAATGATCCTTGCCCCATTCCTTTCTCTCTAAACCTGTTTTGTTTAGGCATCATCGAGAGGTCCTTGGAATGAGCGCAAAATAAGATAAGTCAAAAAAACCAAAATAAAGTAAGCAAACAAGCTAATGTTCTTCGTACTGCTAGCCAAGACTAACTACTGTGAGGGTTACCTGATGCTTATGCCCATCACAGGAAAGCTTCATCCTAGGACATGTAGTGATCAGGGTTTTGGTGAGACTGATTGGGTGACAAGCTATTGATACTCCGAGGTGACTAACTTGCTTGCTTACTGCTCTAGACTTGAGACTATGATGATTAGGTGCTCACTTTGGAACCTGCTATACTTGCTTCTGACTGACTCAGCAAAGGGTGAAGGTGATGATTGATTTTATTATGAGTGAGACGATCACGAGTGAAAGCGAGATGAAATGGATGCACCATTTTGGATTTTCAGATATTTTGAGGCTATTTTTTGGTATTTTCATATTTTTCAATGTTTTTGGATTTTCAAGATTTACGACGAATAAACTAACCTAAAGACCTATCCTAGGGGTCTCGGGAGCTGATCCATAGATTAGCCTTGCTTCATGTTTATACCTATAATCACTTTAGTTCAACGGATGACAAATTCGACTTAATGAAAAGGATGGATGGGCAAATCCGATTGCCAATGAGATTCGACATTTAAAGGACCTAATTCTAACCATCTTGGGGATGATCAAAGATCAACTTGTCACGTCATCGAGAATTTACATGGGGTTCGGCTGGAAAAGGTGAAGACCGGACAGACTGGAATCGATGAATTTTAAAGATTTTTGATATTTTAGACATAAGTTTCTTTGGATTTCGAAGAATTTTTTGAATGTTTTGGAAATTTTGATGAGTTTTGAAAAAAGATCACAGAATGCAATACTAATCCATCCGATGTCGGTGAACGTATTCCCTCAATGTAAAAGCGACAGACTACTCGAGTAAAGGGCGTGGATCGACCACCCGAAATGCCAAGAATCCATGCGCTATGGTATGGATGTGAGCCGAGACGGGTGATAAAATGAGTGATGGAACGAGTCGACAGATCCCGGTAGATGGGGAGGGTGTTTATTTACACTTGAAAGCCCGCCACAGTTTTCACCTAAGGTAATTTATCCAAAGCTCACCTAAGTGGTTTTCACTAGAGACCAAATTTTCTTTTACTGCCTTTCAACTTTATATTTTTTATTTTTTTGTTGTCACCAAGATGCCTGTTTGCCAGGTTTTCATCAGGGTAACCATTTTTTTAGGAATTTTTCCGATTTTTTTTGTATTTTTTGGTTCTATACCTTGCAAGATTTAGGCATAAAACTTTTTGAGGTGTGAATTGTTCATGGGCTCCTGCAGAGGCTTGCCTTCTAGTGTTGCTAGTTGATATGCCCCTAATGTGTAACTTACAGTGATGACAAAAGGTCCCAGCCAGTTGGGTTCAAACTTTCCCTTCATATCTGGATTTGGCACGTTGTTTTGGTTTTCTTTCAGCACGAGGTCACCAACTTGGAAAGTGCGTTGTCTGATCTTCTTGTTGTAGCTACTTTTTAGACGATTCTGGTACACTTGTAGATGATTAAGGGCATCCATGTGCCTTTCATCTAGTAATTCTAGCTCATTGAGTCTTGTGACCCTGTATTCCTCATCTATGATGAGGTTTTGCAGTGATATCCTTGGTGACGGGAGCTTGATCTCAATGGGCAGGATGGCTTCTGACCCATAGACCAGGGAGAAGGGGGTGGCGCCTGTTGGCATGCGGATGCTGGTGCGGTAGGCCCATAAGGCGGATTTAACTACAGATGCCAGTCATGACCAGAGTCATTAACTATTTTCTTGAGGATTTTCAAAATGGTTTTATTTGTAGCTTCTGCCTAGCCATTGCCTTGTGGATAGTATGGAGTGGAAAAACGGTGTTGGATTTTGAATTTTGCGCACAAGTCACAAACATCCTGATTCTTGAATGCTTTCCCGTTATCTGAGATGATGGATTGGGGAACACAGTATCAGAAAATAAGGTAGTTCAGGATGAACTTGGATATCGGCTTTCTAGTGATGTAGGTCATGGGAATTGCTTCGACCCACTTTGTGAAATATTCAGTGGTGGTGATGATGAACTTATGGCCATTAGATGAGGTGGGTGATATTTTACCGATGAGATCGAGCCCCCATTGTGAAAAGGGCCAAGGTGTAACAATGGGATGTAGTTCTTGAGTTGGTGCATGAATAAGGTCTCCATGTTGTTGGCATTGCAAGCATTTTCTGATAAAATTATGCACCTCTTTTTCCATCGTCGGTCAGTAGTACTCTATTCTCAGCAACTTTTTAGCCAAGGTCATACCACTTAAGTGTGACCCGCACGTTCCATTGTGTACCTCAGTTAGAGCAATCAAGGCTTCCTCAGGTTTTAAACAATGTAGGAGGGTTCCGTCGGTATTCCTACGAAAGAGGGTTTCTCCTAGGATGACGAATCGTGAAGTCCTTTTGATGAAAGTGTGCTTTAGGTTCAGGGTGATGTCAGTGGGGGGGATTCCTAACTTTAGGTAGGTGTATATATCATGATACCAAAGATCACTGGGACCAACAAGTTCATACGCGTATTCTGACTCTGGTACCTCGAATATGGGTATGAGAAGCTACTCTACGAGGAATTCATGTTTTGAGACGTTACGAGGGATGTCGAGTAAGGATCCAATTGTTGCCATTGCATCAGCCGCTCTGTTGTTTGTCCTTGGTATCTACTCAAAGGTAATGTCAATGAAAGATTCCTTGAGGCTTTCTACCACCTTCTTGTATGGTGCGAGGTTATCATCCTTGGTTTGGTATTCACCGTTGACTTGGTTGATGATAAGTTGCGAGTCCCCATAGACCTTTAGTGCCATGATTCGCCATTGTGCTGCAATCTTGAGACCTATGGTCAAAGCCTCATATTCTGCTATATTGTTAGTACAAGGGAATGCCAGATTGTATGATCTAGGTATGCAGTCTCCTTGCGGTGTGATGAAGAACACACCAGCTCCTGATCCATGTTGTGTGTGAGAGCCATCAAACTATAACTTCCAGTGGTCTGCTGCACCAAGGTTAAAAAGAGACTCATCTGGGAATTTTGTTATGAGTGGGTTATCTGTGTAGAGGGGAGCTTCTGCTAGCTGATCCACAATGACTTTTCCTTTTATGGTTTTTCATTCTACGTACTCGATATCATGTTCAGATAATATCATTACCCACTTAGCCATTCTACCTGTAAGCGTTGCTTTTGACAATAGGTATTTTAGAGGGTCTATTTTGGCAATCAACTTGATTTGGTGTGCTAGCATGTAGTGTATGAATTTTTGAGCCGCAAATAGGCAAGCTTTTTCTATTGATGTGTAATTGAGTTCATGTCCCACCATTGTTCTGCTAATGTAGTAGATAGCCCGCTCGGTTCCCTTTTCATCATGTTGGGCTAAAAGGGCCCCCAGGGCGGCTTTTGTTGCAGAGATATATAGGATTAATGATTTCCCCAAAATTGGTGGCATCAACACAGGTGGTGTAAGTAGATACTCTTTTATTTTGTTGAATGCCTGCTCACATTTGTCATCCCATCTAAAAGCTACTCCCTTGTGAATTAGGTGTGAATAGGCAATTTGTTTATCTGCCAATTGTGCTATGAATCTTCAGATGGACTGGAGTCTTCCTTGCAATCCTCTTAGTTGTTTCAATGTCCTTGGTGCTTCCATTTCGAGGATTGCTTTTACCTTTGCAGGGTCCACCTCTATTCCTCCCATTAAAACTATGTATCCTAGCAGCTTTCCTGATTGTACCCCAAAGACACACTTCTTCAGGTTGAGTCTAACCTTATATTGTTTGAGCCTGTCAAAGATAGCACTTAGAGTTGCTATATGGTCTTGTCTCTTCTTTGATTTAGCTAGTATGTCATCTACATAATCTTCGACTGTTTTATGGATCATGTCGTGGAAGATTAATGTCATGGCTCTTTGGTATGTAGCTCCTACACTTTTCAACCCAAATGGCATTACATTCCAGCAGTAGGTGCCCCAAGGACATGTGAATGTTGTCTTGTGTTGGTCTTCTTTTGCGATCATTATCTGATTGTACCCTGAAAATCCATCCATTAGGGAGAGCATCTCATGTCCGGCCATCATATCCACTATCATGTCAATGTTGGGTAGTGGAAAGTCATCCTTGGGACATGCTTTGTTTAGGTCTCTAAAATCAGTGCAGATGCGGATGCCCCCTTTTGGTTTTGAGACTAGTACGAGATTTGATACCCATTCTGGATAGTCGATCGAGCGTATGAAGCCAACATCCAGAATTTTCTGCAACTCAATCTTTACAAGTAAGGCTATTTGTGGGTGCATCTTTCTTAGCTTTTGTCTGACTAGTTTTGCTCTGGGGTAAATGGCCAAATGATGTACTACCACTTCAGGGTCCAAGCCTGGCATGTTTGCATAGGTCCACGCAAAATTTACCTTTCTCTCCTTTAGGAAAGTTGCCAATAGTTCTTGTTCTTCTTCTAGGAGGGATTCTACATACAAGGTAATTTGTGGTTCTGATTCTGTTCCTAAGTTGACTAGGTTGCACTGTTCTGCCAATACTACTGACTTCTCCTGGTGTAGAGCAGTAGGGGGGAGATTGAATCTTTCATCCTCTAGTGCCTCAGGGAGGTTTTCACCATTGGATGCGTCTTTTATTTTGACTATTTTATGGTTAGAGAGTGCCACAGTGTGGTTTTCACTCAATAACTTTGAGCTTATTCTCGATCTTTTTCTTTTGGGACTGAAGGACTCAGTTGTCTCCCCATAGTATGCTTGTGTGTCTAGAGTGATATCAAATCCTGCCTTGTGATCTCCACATGGAACAGTATCCCTTAGTCCCATGAATTCGGAGAGAGCCTCATCATTTTCGAATGAGTCTAGAATCGGTGGTCCCTGTTGGTCGTGATCGATGAGTTGGGGGTATACTAAGTGGATTTGGTGGGTTTGTTGGATTGGCTCAGCGGGTGAGACACTAATCATCAGTAAGGTGGAATCTTCAAAGAGCCTAGGTAAGCCACCTATGGTGTCATCGTCGTCACTGCTACTACAAACGTTAGTTATGTCAAATGTGAAGTTATCGAGAGGTAGGCCTGTGGACACGGCTAATCTAAGGTTAGTTGCCAAGACCCGAGGAGAGGACCTGACTGCCCTATTAGGAACACTTCAGCCACGCACGGTTATACTTGGAGGGGTACAACCAAGGCCAAGGTTTTGCATTCTTCTTTCTACAATGATGGGCTCCAACCGTCCATCACTGTTTCTTCCTAGGCTTTCATTCTTGTTATAGCCCATGCCGAACATCAGTTGTAACCCTCTGTTTGTTTCCTCCATGGGTAGGGTGGGAGTGGGTCTTTCATCTTGGTATAGAGTGTTTGTGATGTCCTCCTCGTCCACATTCTCCTGACTGAGATCCCCCCAACTGTGGAATTTAGCGGGTTCCGTTCTAGAGTGAACAGGTGTTTGAATCAATTGTGGTTGCCCATGTAACCTAGGAGATTGTGGTAACTCTCCTACAACAAAAGAATTTCTCTTCATTCTATAATCACCGCATCAATTGTCCTGTATCATGTTCTTGATCTCGGATATGTCGGGGATGGCGGGTGTCTCTGTCACAGAAGTGGAGGTGAGATTAGCTGGGTCTATGTATGAAGTGGATGGTCCTTCATCATTTTTAGGTACTTGAGGGATCTTGTAAAACTTGGCTTCCAAGTTTTTGCAATAGGCGAAGGGTTCGGGATCCCCATATATGGTAACCTCCTCATTTTGATATGAGAACTTAATGCATTGATGATAGGTTGAGGCCACTGCCTTCATTCCGTGTATCCATGGGCGTCCCAGGAGGATGTTGTATGGCAAATCAAGGTCAAGAACTTGACAAGTTGTTTCCATGGTTGCTGGCCCCACTTGGATGGGGATCTTGATAGTGCCCTGAGACACTCTTTCTTGGTCATCATATGCTCTTATGGTGATACTTTTGTTCTTATTGATGGAATCCTCGGCGAATCCCAATTTATTTATAAGTTTCAGAGAACAAATATTAAGACCTGCACCACCATCTACCAGGACTCGCTTGACTTTCTTTTTATGAACTAGGATTTGGAGGTGAAGTGCCCGGTTATGAGATGGCTGCGGGGGGAAATCTTGGTCCAAAAATGTGATGAGATTCAGGGTAACGATGTTACCTACCATAGCCTGAAATTGCTCTATGTCAAGGGTAGCAGCGACGGTAGAGGTAGCTAGTGCTTCATCCAGGATCTGTCGATGAGCGGCGGAGATTTTTAGTAATTCCATGATGGATATTTGTGCGGGTGTTCTCTTCAGTTGGTCAATTACATTGTAATCATAGGGGACGACCTTTGTGTTGGTAATGGGGGTCTTAGCAGGTGCCCCGACAATGGTAACTTTTCCGCCTCGTGTGGTGACTCCACATTCATTGTTGGTTCCCTTGATATTTATGACAGTGACCAACTCGTCGACACATCCGACTATCTCCTCGTATACTAGATTGGTACTAGCATACTTTTGTTTACCCTTATTATTCCCTTGGTTATTTCCCTGATTATGATTCGGCATCGGATTCGTGTAGATTTTTAGGTCTTGGTTTTCGGCCGGCTGCTTGATGTTGATGACCTTATCCTCGATGAGGTCTTGGATGATATTCTTGAGTCTCATGCAGTTGGCGGTGGTGTGTCCTTTGACTTTGTGAAAGTCACATAGGAGATTCTCATTGTACCATGGTGGTTTGGTCATGGGCTCCATGTATTGTTTGGAGTTAGAGATCTTGATTAAGTTCTCCTTAACCAGTTTCTTCATGACAGACTCAATCGATTCGCCAAGGGCTATGAATTTCCTCTTGGGGGGAAACTTGTTGCGGGGAGGTGGTCCTCCTTGATTACCCACATTGTTGACTTGGCTGGTGGAAGGTGGTTGTGCCACTATTTCATTAGTCTGCACATTATTATGATTATGATTTTGCAGTTGATGATGATTTTGGGTATTTTGCTTAGGAGCACTAATGACTATCTTAGCATCGACCACACCGTCGTTCGTGATATTTTTGTTCCTCGATCATGTTCAAGGTTTATCATTGTAGTTGTTGGATGGGTGGTTATCCTGCGGTGGAGTGAATGTGGGTGCGCCTCCTCACGCAGTAAGGGCTCTTTCGATGTTGAGTGCCTTTGGAATTAGTTGATCGTAAGATGTGATGCACTGCAATTTTAGGTAGAACGCCAAGTTTTCATCTAGGTTGGCTATGATGGTGAAAACTTGTTGTTCCTCTGGCATGGTCCACTTGCTCTGATTGGCCTTGGATCGCCATCTTTGCAAGAAGGATGCAAATAACTCTCCTCTTCTTTGTTTGAGTGCAGATAGTTCTTCTAAACTAACATCCACATCCATATTAAAAGCGTAATTATTAAGGAAAGCCTCCACAATTTCCTCGAATGTTTTAATGCCCGTGGGTAGGTGAGAAAACCATTCCATAGCTGGAACAGTCAGGCTTCAGGGGAAGAGCCACATTGGATACATGTCATCATATGCGACTTCCATGCAATGCACCTAAAATTCCCTGATGTGGTTTTCAGGTTTGCCCATTCCATTGTATTTATCAAATTTGGGGATCTCGAATCCCTTTGGAAATGGTACCATGGTGAGACTTCTATCGAACGGATAAGGGCACAAGTTGCTTGGTGTCCTTGTGGTTTTTCCTACTTGCAAGTCCAACACCTACTCTGAGAGTAGTTTGATTTGTGTTGCGATGTCTTTGCTTGGATCAGGGGGTGGGATGAATGAGCTATAAGGCGTTTGGGGAGTGCATGTGGTGGGAGGAGTACCAGTGGGCATTTGCTGCAAGCTTGGCTATGCATTTAAGGCTTGTTGGTAAGCCTACATTTGTGCCAACAATGCTTGTTGTTGATCTTGCTGTTGTTGTTCCAATAGTGCTTGTTGTTGGTCCATCTGCTGTTGTTCCCATGAAGCCTATTATTGGTCAAGTTGTTGTTGAGCTAGCAATGCTTTTTGTTGGTCTAGCTACTATTGCACCAACAATGCTTATTGTTGCTTGAGCTACTGTTGTGCCAATAAAGCTTGCTATTTAGCTTGATGTTGTGCTTGAAAATCTTGTAGGGCTTGCTGGTAAGCTTGTAGGTGGATTGCTTGCAATTGCACTTGGTATTGAGCTTGTGCTTGTTGTTGGGCTTGAGCTTGGGCTTGTGCTTGCACTTGTGCTTGTGCTTGAGGTTGTGCTTGGGCTTGCGCTTGCACTTGTGCGGCCTGTTGTTTTTGGAGTGCCTTTTGGCAGGTAGCTTGTTGTGCATTTTGCAACATGATGGAGAATGAATTGGTCGTGTTGTGCTTTGGCGGTGGGATTGGTGGTGGAGTAGGAATCATGCCAACTGTCATGGTGGGTGGAGGGATTGTGGTTGTGATTATGATTTGGGTTGTTGGAGGGGTGTTTGAGATCATTGGTCCTTGATGAGGCATGCTTTGGGAGACTTGAGGACCAATAGATGCATTAACCATGGTGATAGGAATAGTTGCAATTTTTTGTGAAGATATGGGCAAAAGAAGTGGGTTCAAAGTGGTGGTTGGATTGCTTGGATTAACAAAAACTTCGATGGGCAATGGTGGAAGACCTATTCCAGGAGGTGATACAGATGCGAATGGAAGTGGGGGAAGGGATGATGCACCTATTTGGAAAGAGAAAGGGTTGATAGCTTCTGTTATTCCAAACAAGCCAACTTCCTTGTGTGGTGGGGCAGTTGGTATGTTCAATTGATAGGCTGGTGTGGCATGAAATGAGGATGAACTAGCGGGATTATGAAATGTGAGTGGGATGTATGGGTGAGATGAGTTTTCCAGAATAAATGTAGCTAGTGTGGGGGTGATGATTGCTTCTTTATTAGCCACAAGGTGGTGTTCTTGCAATTCCTGGAACATGGCACCCCCCTTGTTCACAATCGGGGAGGTTGGTGTGATGATTGATGTGGTGCAAGGTACTTCTTGATTGATGTTTGACAATGGGGATGCATCTGCACTAGTGATTGTGCTAAGGTTGGGAGGGGGCATGACCCCTCCTCTTGCCATTGAATTTATGTATTTGAACATAGCACTAACAATTTTGTGGTTCTCAGGATTTTGAACCATTTCCATGATTTCATTTGGTGTCATCCCCATGTCTTCATTTGTGTCATCCCCTTAATGACTCTCCTCTTGAGGATTTTGTGATGATAAGGGAGAGTTGCTTGGGGGATTGCTTGATCCTGCTAGGTTCACTTTGGTATTTAGATGACTCATGTCCATAGAAGCTGATATTTCTCTGATATTCTCCATGTCCTTCTTGTGTTGAGATCTTGTTTGGACCATAAAAAATAGGGATTTGTTCGATCCTAATCCTTTAGGTCCAAAAGAGAAGAACTAGGGAAGCTAAAAGATCAAAGATGGTGATGATGGCGATGGGTTAAAATGGATGGGATGAGTGAGCAAAACCTTTGGAGAACTTTTTGAATGTATGTGCTAAACTTTGAAAGGGCTTTTGATTTGATTTGATTGTGATGGTTTGACTAGATGCGTTAAGTCAAACAAGATTGTTGTGAAGTTGTTTTCCCTAGGAAGTTGTGTTATCCTAAGGGAACTTGCACAAAGTGGATGAATTGACAAAGTGTGTTATGCCAATGTTTTGGAGAACTAATAGACTTTAAGAATTTGTCTTATCTCAAAGAAAATTTGTTCAATGGTTTGAGACTAAGCTGGCTAAGTGTGTTAAGCCAAGGTATGATGATGTTAATTTAGCCCTCTAATTTTAGCATGATGATTGATTCTAGAGTTCTCAAAAAAGTTTTGATGATGAAATGAGATTTGGTTGATGGGGGAGTGGATGAGAATGACAACTTTGATCTTGAACCTTAACCTAGATGTGACTCTCTCTACAAAACCTCGGTATTGAAGAATATGCTAGACTTCCTATGGGAGAAATGAAAACCTTTGAAAAAGTTTGAGATTTTGTTGACAATAAAATGCATACAATGCAGGGTTGTTCCTTGAAGCTTTTCTGTAAAAATTGTAAACCAATCTTTTCCTGAATTCGAAAAGTCTCTCAAGACGCTCCTCACGAGCTTTTAGGCTAAGCTTCTTGAACTTTGGCTTTGGGATTTTAATCTTGCGGGAAATCATTGGAAACAACACATGTGAAATTCAATTTGTTTCTTTATCTTGGTTAAGTGAGGTTCTTTTTATCCAAGACACTTGCTTGCTTAGGTTTTCAAACTATATGTCTAGTGTCCCATTTTCTTTCTTATCCCACAAGGTCCTTTATGCGGAAATCAAGGAAAATAGGGCAAAAGTTCCTTATGTTTATCCTTATTGGAAACAAATGATGGTAGAATTTTCACACTTAGAAACCTCTAGGAATGCCATTCCTAGGGAAAGCAAGAGTGGGAAATTTCGTCAATAGGTATTTGTTTCCCACAAGGTGTTTGAAATTTCAAGGTTTTTGTGAATGTTCATTTTTCAATGTTTTGAATCCAAGCAAAGTGTTTTTCCAAGTACCTTTACACTCCTAGGTTGATGAGACAATACCTTCTTGGGTTCCCACTTGGATAAATCTAGCTGTGCATATCTTGTGCGAATGGCTAAATGCTTGACCACACTTGCTCCCCTCCACGACACTCACTTATTCGGGTCAGCCAAGCATTAGTACCCATGAATCTCCCATGGCATACTTTCCATTTCCACAACAAGACTGCATGTTACGTGGGGCGGCTTCAAAGGACATAACCTTTTGCACCAATAAGATAGACAAGGTTTTGGCCTTTTTCTAAGCAAGGGGTTCTAATTCGGGCATTCCGTTCATGGGGGATTATCCAACATCGGCGAGAGTCCTTTGCTACCCATCTCGTCAAAATAATCCTTGTGATATTGGCCTTTGTTCCAATATCCACACTTATATCCTGGGTGGAAGTCGCTTGGCTTTAGCGTGTTCCCGATTGGGTCGTTCCCTTGGGTGATTACTTTTTCCCACAAGGCAGGCCTTCTAAGTTAACAAAAGCAAGCTAACATATCCCGTTGTTCACACAACCCTTGTTGAAAAACAAAGGGGAGAACCTCTGCAATATATCATGCTCACACTCGCATGTTTGTTCAGTTTTAAGTGCCCAAATCAAATATGGAGGCAATCTTTTCGACAAGTTAATATCACTAAAATGCTTTTGATTCTCAAGATCGCTATAAAGCGCGAGAGAAGCGCATACGCATTTTAATGATATTAATTTATTAAAAAAATTTCAAAACACAAAAGACACATGTTCAATTTTATCCTTCAAAGCAATGATGAGTTCATTTTAGAAGCACCAAGATTAAATGTGAAGTTTGCCTTGTCCAATTTTAAGTCCAAATTGAAATCTAGTATATTTCTAAGGTTCAATTTTAACCAAAAGATGAAGTCAAAATGGTTAATTTTAAGCCCCAAAAAAAATAGATGTGAGATGTTTTAAAGCTAAAATAAAGATCTAGCTCAACAAGCATTAAAAAATGCTTTTGTGAATTTCTCCAATCTTGTTTTTGCCTTGATTTAATTCCAGTGTTCAACCTGCAAGAGAAAATACAAAGTCACTAAAAATATCTCATGCATTAATGCCCTAATCATTAAAAAAAAAATTGCCATTTAACTTAACCCCCTTAATTTTTTTTTCCTTCCTCACTGTTTATTTCCTGAAATTAAATCCTCTGTCATTTTACCGCAGGCTGCGGTATCATGGTTGGCGGCTTGCATAGACAGTCATGGTAGGCTTTACCACATGACCGCTGATAGCTAGGTGGACAACTGCGGTAACGCAGTGGTGGGTAACAGTTACTGCATGACCACTGGTGGTTAAGTGGTAGACCGAGGGGATGCGGTGATGGTTGAGGATAGATGGCGAGGCGGTTACCGTGCTAACGTGGGTAAGGGAGGGGTAACGAGCGGTGATGAGGTGCGGCCAAATGACAAGTAGAGTCATGGTTAGCGAGTTTACCGCGGTATCGCGGAGGATCGAATGGCGGACCATGGGATGGCGGTGACAGTTAAATAGACTGTCCACGCATGGCTAACCGCACCACAGCGGTCGAGGAAAAACTATCCGGTGGTAACGCAATGAGCACCGCTATACCGCAGATGAAAGGGATGACGTGGTGGTAATGCGATTTACACCGCTCTACCGTGAATGGATACAGATGAGGTGGCGGCAATGCAATTTACACTGCTCTACCGCGGATGGATACAGACAAGGTGGCGACTAACCACAATACCACGAGGCTTAGCTAGTGGACCACGGTAAGGTGGTGAGGACTGTGATAGTTAACACGCTACCACGGGGGGTGAGACTTAGTTGGCGGTGATGCAGTGAAGACTAGGAGGCGGTTACCGCGCTACCATTGTGGTTAGCTCAGTGATTGCAGTGACAGCGGTGGATAACGGAGATGAATAGTGCATAGTTAACTGTGTTACCGTGGATAGGGATAGACTAGGTAGTGGTAATGCAGGGGATAAAGATAGTGACAAAAGAAGTTGATGATCGCATGGTGAAGCAGTAAAGAGATGATGTTAAGGCCCGAGGAACAACCGTCTGACACCGCAGAATCGTCGGTGGACAAGTTGATGGGCACGGTGACGCGGGTGATGATTGGCTTGGCTATATAGCAAAATCATAAGGAAAGCTCAGGAAAAAGCTCGCATCAGGACCTGCTCGAATTAGAATTTGATTTATATATAAAAGAAAACTTTTCAGAATGCATTAAATAGTAAGGAATGTTAAAGAGAAAATCAAAGACACGTATTGTGTGAAAAGATTTCAACCATAAATAACAGTGACACTATTGTTTAAAAGAACAGTTAACACATCCATCTGAAAGAAATTTCTTGCAATAGACACGGTTAGTAAGACTATAAAAAAAAAATGAATTTAGAAGCGAGGCCCTCCTTCTAGCTCCAGAATGCGGATGCTAAAATCTGCAAATGAAATCATCTCAAACAATTTCATGTTGTTAGCACGAAAGTTAGTTTAAAACAACAAATTTAACATCCCTATGAGATATTCAATCATGTCTAAATATGCAACTAATGAGCATAAAAGCAAGTTAAACAGAAGCATATAAAAACACGATTAAACCTTCATCCCATAGTGGATTGGTGCCACCATTGTTGTGTAGCAAGCAGCCCTTTCCCAATCCTTGAACAAGCTAAATGATGGTATGAGTAATATTAATTCTCAAATGAAGAGAATAACCTTGCATGAAGATGTGGATATTGAACTAAATTTGAGTATAGTAAGTCTACTCAAAATTGTGGATAGATAATGAGGAGAGAAGCCTTCAATTTATAGATTTCTAAATTGGAAAAGAGAGTAAAATAGAGCAATGTGGGATCATTCAACATCCAATGGCCAAGTGCCATTTGTCAAGATGTGAATGGCTGAAGGTTGTGCACATTTTGGCCAAAGTGCCAATAAATGCAATTAGGTGGCATTTCAAATTTGAGAAATGACATGTGAGAGGGAAAAAGGAATGAAATAAATGCCACTTGGCTCAATGCACAAGGACATGTAAGAGGAATGAATGCCTTGTTGGATGTACAAATCCACTTGGCCTTTTTGAATTCAAAAGAGGAATATTCTCTTTTTGATGCTTTGTGAGGGAAAATAGGAGAATTAATAAATCAAAGTAATTGATTTATCGTGCAAGTTGCATTCTCTAGAGGATTTTAGTGAGAGGGATTAAGTTAATCATGGATTTGATTAGCTTAATGAAGAATTAAGTGATGTGAAAATTTAGACTTAGATTTATGAATTGATTCAAGTCAGAAATTGAGAGGAAATGATTTATTAAATAAATGATTTGATTTATTTAACCAAAGAGAATAATGTTAGATTAAATTAAACAAGGTTCAATTTAATGAGAAGACTTAGGGATTAATTAAATAAAATGATTTATTTAATTAAAAGAAGAATTATAGAAATAATTAAATAAAATTGATTTATTTAATTAATAGGAGATGAAGAGTGATGAATTTAATCAAATACAGATTGTTCGATTAAATGACTAGCAAAAGAGATGATTCAGGATGAAATGGTGTTAATAGATCAGGGTTCAATGTGTCAAACCGAATTGTACATTTTCCATGTCTACACCATCAATTGAATATAATGGATATCTACACACATCTAGTTATTCCAAAGTATGATTGAATCTCTCAAAAATATTAGATTCACACATAGAGCCATGCGATATTGATGAAAATGGGTATGGATGGATTTAACATGAATAATGCATGCCTTGGTTACATGACTTAAGTATAAAACCCAACTAATTTTTTGGGCATGGAGGTGAATCTCTTGTAAATAACATGATCACTAGGTTTGGAGTGCCATCAAGAATTATTTTTTTATATTACAATGTATTTTGAATCTAAATATTTTATTATCATGTGTTCATATTAATGGATATCTTTAACACTTTCATGTCCTTATCATCCAAAGGGAAACCGAAAAGTTGAATGAAGCAGTTCAAATGAATCATGAGCATCATCATAAAAAATTTAGATGTAAAAAATCAAAGGTGGGATGATAGGTTAAAGTTTTTTGTTAGGTAAGATAGGGTAACCTACAAGAAATTTATTAGGAAGAATCCATTTGAATTAGTATATGGTTTTAAAGCTAAATTTACAATCAAACTTGAATTATTTTTCTATAAGTCATTACATGTGCTTCAAATCCAAATAATTCATTCAAATGTGTTCACAATAAGTGATTTATTTAATATATTCATCACATTATCATCCATAAGGAAATAGAAAGTTTGAATCAAGCAATAAATGCATCATAAAGATCATCAATTTTTTTTGGATGAAAACAAGAAAATGTGGGATGATAAGTTATTTTTTTTGTTTGGGAAGATAGGATAATCTACAAGAAGGATATTGGGAATATTACATTTTAATTAATATATGTTTTTGAAGCCAAATTTCTAATCACCCTTGAATTACTAGTCTATATTTTTTTGTAGTGTATTTAAGGGGAAGAAGAAATTTCCTTCTCCCAAAGAGTACACAAGTTTATTGAATTGGAAGAAAACAGGAAGGATATCCATGGGAGGAATTTGTTGATAGTGTGAAAGGTGAAGTACCTCTTTGATAAGAGGGTTGTCATGAGAAAATTTTAGATTGGAGATCTTGTCATCATGTCAAATTCTAGGTTATAAGACAAGGGAAAACATGAAAAAAAAATTTCCTTATGGGTTGGGCCCTATCAAATTGTGGAAGGATGTTGTCAAGGAACATTCTACCTTAATATCCTTGATGGATATTTTATGGAGGTGCTAGTTCATGGTCAAGATATTTAATTTTCCTAAGGGTGAGGTTCTCAAAACCTTTGTATTAATATATGTTGTTTTTTTTCATGGCTTTTTCTTCCTTGTCTTATACATAATTAGTTTTTTTGCAATCATGATCATTATTTTTTATGATGTGGTGTGTGTTCATCCTAGTCCCTATTGTTCCCTATTTTTTTTATCTCCTTAGAGATTTGTATTCTCACTATGCCTACAAGAAACACATGATCAATCCTTATGAAAAGGAAAAATAAAAACCTAGGTGAGAATACCATTATAAATTATGAAAAGTGTTTTCATCCTATACCATGAGACAAAAAATGCATAATCTAATAATAAAAAAGAACTCCTAAGTTTATCTTAAGTGTAATACAATAAAATGGGAACTAAGAATTAATTAATGATTAGGTGATTACCTATTTACTCCAATACCCAAATTTAAGTATATCTTAGGGAGATTCTAGCAACCTAATAATAAATGCAAGAATAGTTTCATGAATGGATCTTAAATACAAGGTTTTATGAGGTAACCGTGCAAAAATAAAATCTCATAACTGGAGAAAATGAGAAACAAATCATGAGAGAAACTCCTCTACAAAAGAAATAAAACATAAATAAATACATACATGTGAGAAAATAATTTAAAGGACTTAACATGCCCCCCAATTATTTATTTGATCACATAAGTACATAAATATCCCCATAGGACAAAAAAATAAGAGAGAATGAATCCCCCCCTCAAGGAAGTAGCTCCTATTCCAAAATTGAATGCTCAAAGAATAATAATAATGATGATACAAAATTTATAAACAATGTTTTCCCACTTAGGAAGAAAAAAATCTAATAGTAAAAGTAACTCCCTAAAAGGAGATATGAGAAAAAGTCTCATCATTTGTGCCTCAGAAAACTACTCAAGTTTCTACATGTCTAAATCAAAATATCTTATATAAAATGAATCAAATCTAAAAAACTATGAATATCCTTGTAGGACAACCTCCAAAGACAATGATGAAGTGATTACATGTGGGATTTAGCTATCATCAAAAGGAATTTAATATCTTCAATCATGTCCCTAATATCTATAATGTGTGACTTAATAATAACTCTATAATGTTTTGTAAATAATCATCCCACAAAGCTGAAATTGAAAGACAAGTAGCATCCTATGGAATTGAACCAATTTTTGAAGATGGATGAGGTGGAATCTCAACATGATTCTCAAGTGACCAAAATTATCTTCACATATATAATTCACTATAGATACATGAGAGTATAAACTAGTAAATGACACTAATGATCATCAAAATAAAAGTGTGAAAAGGAATACAATCAAGATGCATGATCAATATTCCCAACTATAATATCTATGCTATACACATATTTTACAATCGTTGAATTATGCATGAAATCAACAATCTTATATACTAACTATGTGTAATATGATAGATGGAAATGATATTGGATGATAGTGAAGAAACACAAAGTATATCATGAAGTGTGTCATCATCAATATTAGTAGATTATTTCCTACAAAAACTCATGTAAGTGTTGTTCCCCATTAGAATGTGTGGTGAAGTGTAATGATCATATGCAGAGAACATACTTGAAGATGAATCCATGTTATGTGAGGCTCCTAGATCAAGAATCCATCAATTGACTAAATATTGATGGATGCAAAGAATTGATCAAATTTCATATTATCTACTCTACTTATCATATTAATTGGCCCTAATTATGTAGGTTATAATATGGAATATAAGAGAATGTGCCAAATTAAATAGATGAAGGAAATTGAAAAATTATTCTTCTATAGAAGATATTTCATCTCATCATTCTATTTTACATAACATGAATTCTTGTTATATATATATATATTTTTTAAACAAAAGTGGCTAGCCACTATATATTTATATATTAGAGAATAATAAGATGTACATTTTCTGGCTCAAGGGGCATACTGGGAGGAAAGAGCCAGTGAGAAAACCTTCAGTTGTAGCCCAAAATAGAAAAGAAAAATAACTAATTGATCAAATTACAAAGAGATGACTATTTACAATCATATCAAGAACTATTTATCCAAGACTATAATCTTGTAGATTATACCCGATACACATAACAATTCAAAATCCGATGGCTTACAAGTTATTACAAAATATGCAACACCTGCAAAAATTTATTGCATTTCCATGAAGTCATTCAAGTTATCACCCTATTCTTCATTACCTTCTTCCTTCAGCTGAGAGTTTACAACTATGTTCATGTTTGGAATATGAGCAATAACAAACCTCATATTGTTAGCACCATGTGCCTAATTTTGAACCACAAAATGAGATCCTTCATGGGCTGGAGAATGCACAGACCTCAAATTTATTTGCAATGGAGATGCTGCATGATAAAAATTATGACAAAGAAGAAAAGAAATGTAATGAAATTTATCCCTGAAGCTTTTAGTCATATCCCTCCCCAACTAGTTAGAGTGAATTATTCAACTGACTGGGGTCAGAAAATTCTAAAGATAACTTTAAAGCATCATAAGCATTAATAATTGCTTTGTTATGAGGTAAAAGATAAGGAAAGATACCACCCACATAACCTTCTCCACGTGAGAAAACATATTTTTGAGCACTAGAAAGAATTGCCTCATTTTCCAGAAATATGGAATTTACCATTGTATCAACTATGGCATTAACTGAATCCAAGCATTGTAAAATATCCATAATGTTAAATAAAAAGATGGAAAGAATATTTGATGGAAAGATCAACCTTCTTGATTTAGGATGTAGAACCTCGCTCCCAATTATGCATTTGAAACATTTATAATCACAAGGGCAGCAAAATTTGAAAATAATTTGAAGATGCTACATATCAAGCTTACCAGTAATTGGGCTCTCCTAGCTCTGAACTGGGAGCCACATTCTTAAATTTTGCGAGAGATAATCCATTGATTTACCTGTGACAGACGTTGAGTTGCCAGCTAAACAAAACAATCTTTGATTAGAGCAAAGATAACTAAGCCAACATTACTTGTTTGAATGAGATGAGAAGGCAATTCACTCCATATATATAAGCATACAACTGCCTTGAACCTTGTAATCTTACCATCTTATCATGACAAAGTACCTTGAAAGGCTTAACACAAAGTATTGAATGTGTTAAATAAACTTGTTAGATTTATTTTGATAGCATATGATAGAAATCATACCAAAAATTCCTCTCCACCTGGTACAGGAGAAAACCAAAAAATTTGCCATGTGATTTTAACATGAAACTGCTTGACACACTCATCGTGCCAACCTTAAGAATATGGTTAAGTGCAAGAAGTTGAGTCCACGAAACATGGAATTTTTTGCCTTAGCCAAAAAAATGAAATCGGCATTGCAAAAACGGGATCCCATTTTTTAATAAGCAAGATCCTATTTAGGTTCGGGATCCCGAGCCTAAAATAAAAAAATGTTTTTAAATTTTTTCCATTTTTGGCAATTTTCAAAATGGGATCCCATTTTGTAAAAGCATAAAAAATGATTTTTTAATAAATTTTTCAAATTTCAAATTGGTTTTGCTTTGTGGTCGAGTTTTTGCCTCGGATTTTGGTTCGGGAAAAGCATTGGGAGTCCGAACCTAGGCCTTCAACCTGGTTTGACCAGCAAGTTCAAGGTTCTAACAATGTTAGAGAAAAATATCGAGTTTGGATATATGACTGACAATGTTTTTTGTAGAATTTTTTGATGAAATTAAAACCCATTTTAGATGAGACAATGTAGATTCCAAATATGTAATTTTTTTTACAATTGGATTATTTTTTCAAATTTTCAATTAATTTATGATGAAATTGGTCCATAAACTTTAAATATCAGAGTTTTTTACTATTTTAGTAACTTTTGATCAACATAATATTTTGAAAAATGAATTGCACAAGGGAAAACTTCAGACAATTCTTTTCAATTTAAAAAAAAAAATGAAAAAAATGATAACTTTAGGTCATCTTATGCATGTTGTACATGACAATTTTTCTAAATGACAAATATGCCTAATAAAAAATTAACAAAAAATATATATTCAATAAAAAATTACAAAAAAATATCCAGGACAAGTTTCAATGAGTCAAAAATATTTTTCCAAAAGGATTTAGAAAAATATGACAATTTAAGTCAAAATATGTATGTCGTACACATGCATAGTATGGTAAAAAAAAATGACTTTTAAATAGTGGTTTTTACAAAAGCATATTGAAACTAAATTTGTACAATCTGGGTATGGAAATAAATTACATATTTAGAAACTAGACTCTGAGTACTAAATTTTATGATTAGTGAATTTTTTGAAGATTTCATCTCTAAGTGCTTCAAATTTTAAGGTCAAATGTGTCAAACTCTAAAAATCAGGGAAAACACTTCCACTTTTTGGCCAGAAAGTGGACTCAACTTCTTGCCAGCACCCATATGTTAAAATTATAAATACATGTACCTGATAAAATGATTTGGAGAAACCATGAAATAAAAAACTTTATCAAAGCTTGTCAGCATATATTTAAATTGTGCTCCTTCATAACATATAATCATTCACACAACAACCAAAGCTTGCCTTATGATCTTTGCTTCATACTTTTTGAATCATACTTACTCAATGATAGTGACTTGCAAGAATGGAAGGGGTCAAAATCAATCAACACCATCTGCAAATATTGATTCTTAATTAAAATCCAAAAGACTAGATGAAGATTGATAAAATTTGGATGAAAATATCAACAATAAATGTGATAGTTGAAAGTTGAATAAAGTTGATACTTCCAATTCTTGTTGTATATTAACATTTATTAACATACACATTTTTGTATCTCCATCTTAGAGCGTTCCCCCTTAGAAGAGGATAGGACTCAAATGTATCTTATGAATGTGATTCAATCTATTTTTCATTATTCCTAGAATCCTTTTATTTATATTTCTTGTCTTTTCTATTTGAAGCCTTTTGATCTTTGGTTTGTTGTGTTGCAATATGAGCCTATGGTTTGGAAGACTTCAATGTTACTATCTATACTAAGCTTCCCTATTCCTTGGTGGGTGATGTAATAAAATAATGAAGTGAAGGCATATTAAATATATTAACAACTGCATCTCTTATAGCATAGAAGGTAGAAATAAATATTGATTAATAAAGAAGAATCTTGGAAAGGATGGAAAAATAATTTGGAGTCATATTTCTTATATTTCCCTACCACATAGTAACAAATTAAATCTAAGAGACTTGAGTTTGGTGAATATGTCATGTATGTTATCACAATCTATAAGATTCAGACTAATAAGTTTATTTTAATAAAAACCTCTCAATTATATATCCTTCTTCTCAAATAAGTACTCAAATTGAGTACAAATATGATTGGGTGTGGTGTAAGAATCAACATAAAGTAGTAGATTAGGAGACATGAAAATGCATAATGTCTCAAAAGACTCATCATATTTTTTATACCATTTTATACTCTTAAATGTTTAGCTCCTATTGGATGAAGTTATGTACACATGGTCACCACATATAACCATTTTTTTTTCATATCCATGATTTTATTTGATAATTATATAAATTTAAAGAGAAAACGTAATATAATCCTCACTATGCAACAAAACATACCCCTTGTTCCAATTTTTTTACCTTGTTTGCATGTTTTCCAAGAAAATAACCAAAAAGGACAAATCAAGATCTAATGAGAATAATATATAACTATTAAATATTCTATAAAATAGGTTTGATATATGTGTAGAGGGTTAAACTAGATTTCCAGTGCTACAAGAATTGCAAAAAAAAAAAGCATCAAGTAAAAATTCATGAACCTTTGAGTGAAAATAGGTAGATCTAACTTCAAATAGAAATAATTATCACCAGAAAATATATAGAAAAATTAGAAACATCACTAGAAAGGGAATACAACTAGATTTAACTTGAAATATTTTTTGTATAAAATAGATTTTGTATTCGCAAGTTATAACCACTTTTTAAAATGTTCTCTAATTTATCTTTTAAGATGAACTCAGTGCAACAAATATCATCCCTTGGTCATGTATTGGACCATCACTGGTGATAATGGGTTGAGCATAAATATTAGGAAGCCCCCCATAATTCTAACGATGGAGAGAAATGAAAGGTCCAATGAAACTATGTGTCACAAAGTAGTATGTAAAGGAGAAGAAATAATATTTAAACATGCACAAGATAGCACATGTAGCTAAAAAACCATGTTCAAACCAAGACACATACACATGAAGGTAGACAAGGTTGTGATTATAAATGAGAAGAAACACATAGAAAAACCCCCATGACACTTTATAATGTAGTATGAGTACAAAATATGGCATAACTTGATGTGTGAGATTCCCAAAAGATATACACAATAGTGAAATTTTATCTCAATGTGTTTGCAAATGATAAAGTGTTCTAAAAATATGTCTACAATTCCAAAAAAGAAAAAAATGCTAGATATACACATCAAAAACCTCAAATGAAGTAATCTCATGTAAAAAGAATGTTTCCAAGTATGAACCTGCCTAAGTAATCAACTAGAATGTAAAAATTCAACAAATGAAATAAAATATGTCTAGGGAGAATATAGAAAAAGTGAATGAGTAGCTATAAAGATCTTTAAAGGAACTTTTCAATCCTACAAGAATCACATAAAATAGAGGAACTAGCAAAAAATTATGAGCTTAGGAACAAAAATACACATGTATCTTTGACTACTAATAAAATGCACAAGTACAAAAATATTATAAGAATACACATATCACTAAAAATTATTCAATTTATATTCTTGTTCATATCTTATTTACAAAATCTTAATATTGTATGTCGAAGTTATGTCGAAAAGAAAATATATCTTCTTTAGGGAAAATTAGGGCTTAGAGGGTAGACTATGTGGCTGATAGTACTATTTGCATTAGTGTGATCTCATGTTGATGTCAAAAAAATAGAATATTCTATAGAGTAAACAAAATATTCCTTTCAATTAACAGAAAAAATAAGATCATCAAAAAATGTTGACAATGATAACATGTTCTTGAATTGAACATAATATTCCCTAGCTACCATAAAATTTATTGAAAATTTGACCTTGTTTGCATGTTTTTTAGTAATTGAACAAAAAGGGAAAACATAATTCAATTGAAAATACCAATCAATTTTTAAATATTCTAGAAAAATAGGTTTAATAGGTATGTGGAGGGTTGAACCAACTTTCTAGTGCCACAAGAGTAATGAAAAATAGAGCTTTGACTCAAATTTTTGAGTCTCCAAGTGAAAATAGCTAGATCTAGCTTCAAATAATAATAAAAATTCATGAAAAATACAATATGGAAAGATTGTACCATAACCATTGTATAGAGCTCAAAACTATCTTTTCATCAATATCTAATTTTCCAAAATTGAAGTTCATATGCCTAAGTTTTACTTGATTTGAACAAAGTTACCCAATCTAGCTTGCAAAGAAAATTCACGGGCGAAAAAAAATCCCTCGGTCTTATGTAGGGGTGCATGCTAATTGTAGAGGTTGGGGAAGATCCACTAGCCCCTAGTGAGTGACCTTAGGTAGTATCTTAGGCTAGGATCAACTTTGAGCAAGTATCATAGTGGAAATCAAGTGGGGCATGGGTGACCATTAGGAAAATACTGGTAGCAATCAATTGCCACTGATTACAACAAAATATTGTTTGAAAATATTCTAGCAACTAAAATAATATGTTAGATTCTTCCAAAGTGATGTCACTCAACTGAATTTTTCCATAGGATAATGGAAAACTTAAAGTTCACTAATAGTTTTTTCACTAACCAAAAAATTATGCAATTTCATCAAAATATTACATAGGCACATAGATTTTTGCATAGATAGAGTACGATTCCATATAAATAGTATGCATATGTAACCTGTATATATTTTTCTTTAAAAATAATTTCATCTAAAATAGATCACTCAAAATTTTCCTACTTAGGTTTCAATGAATTGACAATCAATCTTAAGGTTTTTGGGCATTCTAGACACAATGGTAAGTTTCAGTTTTCTTCAATGTGAACCAATTTTTTTCTTAATACTAAATATCTCAAAAAATATTAAGCCATATATTTGTTGCTTTGATATCATGTTAGAGTTAATAGAGAACCCATAGATTCTAGCAATCACCTACAACTAAAACTCCTATAAATAATAGAGAGAAAAGTGATAGATTTTTTTATATAACCTAAAAATTGAATTGATGGAATAATATTCCTAAGTGAATTATTACTATTACAATAATCCTTATGAAAAGGAAAAATAAAACCTTAGATCAAACCTAAGATGTGGATATCATTGGATTATGATATATGTCCTCATCTCAAGCTATGAAGTGAAAAACACATAATGTAATAATAAAAAATATTATTAAATTTAGCTTAAGTGTAATAAAGTAAAAGGTGGCCTAATAATTAATTATTATTTAATTATTAAGTGATTATGTATTTCCTCTAATAATAACTAGGCATGAAAGATTCATAAAACCCATAGGCTATAATTTAAATTTTAAATGCTTGGATCTTGCTAATTTGTAATTATACAAGTGAAGACACCTCAAATTACTTTGAAGAGGATGTGAACATCAAAAATTAGACACTATAATCTATCATTTTTTAAAATGGATAAGGAATAAATTTTTTCCTAATAGGCTATGTGATGAGATCCATTTTGGTAAGATTGCATAGTCTATTGTAGTCCAAGGGAAAATAATATTGATTTTTCTATGAAATTTGTAGGAGAGTTCTAGGTGGAACCTATGAAGGAGTCTTATGGAAGTAATAAAAAGGAAAAAAAATTAAATGAACACAAAAGAAATAAAATTGGGCTTGCAAAATACATATGACAATGGTGGGGTTAGCACTAAATATTTTTTCTCTACAAGATCTCAAATCACAATAGACCATTATTTGAAGGATTATGTGGTTTAGTTGAAAATTGCAGTAATTAAATATTTTAACATCAAAATTCTCCTACAAACACCTCAAAACCTATAAAATTTGTAAGAAAATAATAATCCAGCTTAGTTGTGAGCCATGTTGAACAACAAATAAGACAAGATATAGGAAATTTGTCACATGAAGTGAATAATTCATGATATTTTGAGTTTTAAATATTCATTTAAGAAAGATATAAAGAAATGGTAAGTTTAATAAAGACCAAATGAATTAGAAAAGAGAATCCAGTAATAGTTGAAGGTTGATAGAAATAATTAATAATATGTAATGGCTAGTAAAGTTGAAAAAATAGCTAAATTGATTTAGTTTAAGAAATATTAGGTTTACACATATGTATCATCCAAATGATTATTCATATCATACAAGCTTGAATAGAATTAAGTAGACTTGGAAAATTTTGACTTTTCATATTTATAAAATACATTGTTAAATGTATCTATTTAAAAATATAAATTAATTGATGATATATAAAATTATTAGTAATTACTTCATAAATATTATTAGTCTAAAACTACATATTATTAGTTTAATATAATATATTATAAATTTTGCAATAATATATATTATATGCATTATATCTCAACACATATTCCAATGGTATCTTCCTTAATTAAATATCGTGCATCGATTAATACATATAATGTATAAGAATATATGAAAGAAATTTTGAATAATAGTGATTTAATGTAGTTTGATTTCATATTTCTACAAGAAACATACACCTATACTTATATTTTTACAATACTCTATGATTATTATATTTTGTAATTAATTATAGTATTCACAAAGTCACAAAATGTATTAAGAACTAAATTCAAATTATAGAATCTAATAAATTCTAAACATAAAACATCTAATATTTTTATTGTAAAAAAATATTATCCATTGATTGTAACTCTTAATTATCAACAGATACATTGCACCTTATCTAACATTACACATTTTAATTACTACTCTAGATGATGTAGTACCCAACATAGTTTAGATATTTTGTCAATTACTATAGGTGAATTTAATACTGACCTAAAATAATTAAATAAAAACTGTAAATTACTAGAGAAGTATATGAAAAACCCTAATATATCATTATTAATGCACAATGAAAAGATTATTTCATGACCAACCATTATAATGTTTGGTCAAACAACAATGATTGAAAATTTGAGATATTTTATCTTACCATAGATTGAGTAACCATGGCACATATAATTTTGAAATTCATTTATTTTATGCTAATAAAATCTAGCACAAATCGAAGATAACCAAACTAATTTCCATGTTAAATGGTCTATCCAATATTATATTAGTCATAATTTATTCCAAGTCTTTATAGTTTGAAGAGTTATACTCTACATGCTAACACACATTTCATCTAGATTTCCCCATCACTTATGTCTTGTTATATTATTTTTTTTGAATTTTTTATTACTTGTACCAACTATGAAATGTGGAGTTGAAAAATTAGAAGAAAAAATGACAACAATATGCAAATATCCAATAACAAATGTATTATGTACACAAATTTAAAACATTTGGAATTCAATACTTTCTAGTTGATTAAATGAAGGCATGAAATAATAAATATCCATACTACATGGTAATTTAACTAATAATAGATGAGATACAATTATTACACTTATTACCCCTAGTGAATAGAGTATGCAATCAAATATTTCAGTACCTAAAAACTAGATATGATAAAGGAGGTTGTGACTAAATTCTATTAGTAAATGAGTCAACTATAAAAATCATACCTAGAATATATTCATGATATAATTTTATAACAAGTACAATAATTAGGATCTTTTTGAAATGTATGAAGACATACATAGCTATAATTGTTGCTACTATTATCACAAGTGTAACACTAATTTATAATATTATAAAATTTACAAAACAGATGGTCTAATAGAGTATGACATTGCAATAGTAAAAATTCCCCTCCTAAAAGCTATTTTATTTTCTCACCACCAACTTTGTGAGTTGTTCTTGAAAAAATATTTCTAAATTCTATGTTTTAAAACTGTTGTTGCAACTATATCCTCCATTTTCTTTTCGATTTACTTTAATTCAACAATTTTGAGTTGAAAAAATATTTACTATTGAAAAATATAGAAATAAAAAACCTACACATCTCAACTCTTAGACATAGCTCAATCTACATTCATCATATACCTCAAGAATAAAATAGCATTCAAGAGCTTATAGTCACTAATCGTCTTATTATCTAATGTAGACTCTCTATTTTTTCTAAAATAATAATCTAAAGGGCATAAGATATTATATTTGATACTCACTTAAATACATCAAGGCCAACAAAAATATCCACTACATCTATGGAGGTACATGACAAGATTATAAAATATTTGCTTAAAATGTGGGGATCATCAAATGCTCTAGAAACTCTTATTGTTGTGGTGTTGGAGTGCAAGAACTAGTTACCTAATTGTGATTCACCTCTTCTTTGGTCACCTATCAAAGGATCTTAAAATATCATTAAATCATTATAAAAACTATTTTGATTATGACTCAAGTTTTTGAATACCACCTATGCAAAGTCCTCTTCACACACAACATAGTTAGAGGAATTTTTTTGCATGTCCCATATGTGTGTTTGTCCTTGAATTAGTATGGGGACACCCTTAGTAGTTTGAAATTGAAAACACAAAGCCTTATTCCAAATGTTATTTCCATGTTACAAGAGGATGTGACACACCAAGGAATACCACTTGAAGTATATGACCTTTCCATTAGTTTTTATAATAACTAATTTCCTTGTGAATCCCTTCAACAATGTAGGTGGAAAATTTAAAATATAATTCAAATCCCTATGTTGAATGTCTACAACCATCTATTTTTTGGTTTTTTTAGGGTTTAGGCAGATTGAAGCAATAAACATTAACAATTATATGCAAATTAAATAACCTAGAAATAACAATGAAGAATAACACAAAATAGATCAGCACATAATTTAACACAATTCACCCAATATGGGCTACATCCACAAAACTCAGTCATCCAATGATTTTTGTATCCATTGCGAAAAATATTACAATCTCATGAACAACATACCACAACATATATCCCAACCACTTATAACAAGATTTTTTGGAACCTTCTAGAATTAGGGTTTTACAAGGTCATTTTTCATTTGACGTGTTAACGAGAAAACCTAGACGTGTCAACGAGAAAAAAAAAACCTTGAAAAGTGTACAATATTTGCATGATCAATTGCCACATACCAACAATCTCCCACTTGGAAACTGATAAGGCTCCACACCAAACAGGTTTGAAGTTAATTTACAATGTTTGGAAAAATTCACAACATGTTCTAATGAAGTACTCCTAAAATATGTCTACATTAAAAGGTTCTTGATTATCTTTTGAAAACTAAGTGAGATTGTTCTCTGAGGTCCTCTTACTATGGTGAGGCAACCATATAACTTCGATAAGTGAGAATTATGATAAAACTAGTAGGTTATAATTAGGCATGAAGAAGTAAGGATAGTTAAAAAGAGCATGATTTAATCACAATCAATACATGACCTTAAGGAATATTTGATAAAACTAAGAATATGAATTAAACACATGTGGATTTCTTACCCTTCTTACCCCTAAATGATGTCCTACACCCTTAGGATGGTTTTGACCACTTCAAAAATTTCTTGCAGATGTATAAAGGCTTAAGGAATGGAAGTTGCAATAATTAAGGAGATTTATGAACTTCAAAGACATCATGCAAGAATCTAGGAGGGGATTATGGAGTAGTGAAGGTAAAGAGGGTGACAAGGACAATAGGTGAATTTTATTAAGGGAAGTTTGCAATCATATAGGAGTAGTTCAAACACTTTCCAAGGATCTAGGAGGATCATCAACACTTGAAACATAATTCAAGGAGCTTGAAGAGGTCAACCAACCAAATTTGAAGGGACCAAGTCAAACAAAAAATACTTGGACATGAAAATTAGGTTGTCCTATTTTTGAGCTTTGTAACTTAGTCAAATTTAGTCCCTATATGCTCTCCTATGTTTTGGGATGAGATATAGGACCCTTAAGATATTATTTTTATAGAGTTCTTTTTTTTGAGCTCCAAAAAAAATTGAAACATTGTAATTTTGATTTTTCTTAGTCAAATTTAGTTTGTATATGCTCTCCTATGTTTGGGATGGGATATAGGACCCTTAGGCTAGAATTTTCAATGAGTTCTTTCATGTTTTTGAGCTCTAGAAGAAAAAAAACATAGAAATTGTAAATCATATTTTCCCAGTCATTATAATGGGAAAATGTTTCCATAACATATTTTAAGCAAGAAGATATAGTTTTCAGACTTGGATACAACTGTAAGAACACCTTTTATCAATAAAATTCAATGATTTTTTGTTATCTTGATAGTTGTTTTATTGTTTGTATCTGAATGATTGATACATATTTATGTTGTTTTATGTGTAAATCCTCCAATATGTTATCTTATTATAGCACGCTTAGGTAAAAAATATATCCTATACATGCCATAATTTATGTTACTGAGGTTTACACTCTTTATTTGTGAAAATATAACTAGTTTTTCTTCTAAAAGTTATAAACATTTCAAGTTTATTATGAAGTATTTATGCAGGAGCATGTTAAACAATTGAGTTATGTAAACACTAGTTGGATAACTGATAAGTCAAGTGTCAAAACAATAGTGCAGGGTGATCCCACAATGTTGGTTTATAATTTTTGGCCAAACTAGACATTGAATTGATTTTCTTTAACTAAATATTCACTTTCAGACACCTATAGCGGCTAAACCATGAGGAGTTTGAAGTTGATGCAAACTAGTGATTTTTGACATTTTTTCTGTAGATTCTAAATATATTTCTTTTCAAAAAAATTGGAATCAGGTTGCACTTCTTTTTCCATATCCTTCGAAAACTAGTTTTTAACAGTAAACATCATTTTTAAAGAGTGGCGTCATTCGCTAACACATAATTATTTTTCTGTGAAGGATAAAATTCTATTTTTTTTGAATTTAGATTCATAACTATGATATCTAGTGCATGGAATTTGTTTTATAGCATTTCATTGAATTCTTTTTTCTTAATTAAGTTTCAAAGTTAAACCTTTTACAATTTAGACATGTTTCACTAGCTAAAGCATAATTTTTTTTGTTGGATCAAGGACATCAATATCTAGTGCACTGATATTTTTCATTTTTTTTATAATCTACTATTTTTCCACATGTGCAAAATAGAGAGCTTCATTTTTGGTGAAAAACCTATGATTAATCAAACTAAAAAATAAAATACATAATAAATATTAGGGTGGGTGGATGGAAATGGGTAGCCATTTCGTGGCCACATTCAATTTTTTTTTTTGAAAAGTCATAATGTGAGCATTTAATAATGCACTCGCGTTATGGTTCAGCAACATCAAGCTAGTAACGTGAGTGTGTTACAACACAAACACATTATAATGTACTCACATTATTGCTTGTTAAAAGAAAAACAAAGTGAAATGTTGCCATTTTCATTTTGACTATTTTTTCTTCTCTCCATGGCAAAATCCCCCATTTTTTTGCATTTGCATTCTAGGAGGAGCCATTGAACAAAATTCTTCACCAAAAATTGGTATTTCTTCACAACGATGTTGCCATGACAACGAGCAGGTGTGAGAGGCAAGTATTTTTTTGTTTTGTTTTGAATTAGTTAGTTTTAGGTTGAATTTGATAAATATTTGTTTGAATTTTTAGGAGATGCAAATCAACCTGTGAACCTTCAAGATCCTCAATAGGAAGAGCAACCAAATCCTAAAGATCAAAATCAACCACAACAACAACCTCCTCCACCAATCACTCAACCCCCTCTTGACACTCAACAAAATTTAATGAATGAAATTGAGAACAACAAAAAAAAAATTGAGGATTTAAGCAATAGGTTGAGTGATCCTAATGGTTCAACCGCAGAAAGAATGACCCTAGAAAATTCATTGAAAGATATGCTTACAAATGTAGATTCAATTAGCAAACAAATAACTGGATGGAAAGATAAGAGGCAAGCAACTAGGGATTATTATGCAAATAAACTATCATATAAAGATGTAAAGGATTTAAAAATTACAAAAGGTGATTTGTGCTCACTATTTACTGATCGATGCACAAATCAAAATCTTACCTTCAATGTGAAGAGGTTTCCTATTCATTGGTGTCACCACCAATAGATTAGGGACCACTTTTATGATAGGTGGTACATGGTCTTCGATTCCCAACCATGCAACAATTGCAAAGTCCCACAATATTTCCTTAGGAAACTATATAGTGAATTCATATTGAACACAATCCCAAATTATTTTGATATGAGGGATTTTTCAGGGGAGAGGTGGGGGGTCATCTCAGAATAGACCCAGTGCACAACTGGATCCTATGTGGCAAGGTAGACGATCTCTCACTAGGCCACCTCATGAGCACATTGTTATGCCTTATGTCACAAAGGAAAGTGCTAATGCAGATACATTGCAGGCGATCAACACTTTGACCTAAAATTCTATCCATCATACTAGCCCTATTTTGCAGCGCCCTCCAAGGGAGTCTTCGAGTGGTGGCCTTCGAACCCATGTGTGTTAATCTTGCAGAGTGATTTGTTCATATGACCCCACTAACACTCATGAGGCTGCTACGTAGGATCCATCTACAACTATAGATATGGAGAGGGAAATTGACATATTGCATGAGGCATATGGCATTGATAGTCAGGGAAAAGTTAGCCTGTTCATTGAATTTAATTTATTAAATTTTGATTTTGAAATGCAAGATTAACTAAAAATGTTTTATGATTTTAATAAAATTGCATGGTCATAGTGTTGAGATTGGATACACCAGCCCCCCACCTACTTATTTTTGCAGTACACCTATCGCTAGGGTATGCAACTAGTAAACAATTATAAATTTATTACATGTTAATAACATTTTTTTTATGAATGGTATTTTAATATACGATTTTGGATGTAGAATAGGCTAATATTGGATGTTTTGAGGGAACACTTCCCAATGGAAATGGATTTACTCAAACCTACATGGAGATATTAGAATATATAGTTTAACTAATGAATTATACTTAATAGATTTGTGTAGTTTATATGCACATCGTTGATTATGTTGAATAATTTGTTGTTTTATTTTCATATGTTGCAAGATGAAACACCTCTGAATGTGATGAGGGAAATGGATATTGGTGTGTCATCTGATCTACAATCCTCAATGGCTCTGACAAGGGAGGTATGAGGAAAAATAGTAAATTTACATTTACATTCGTTATAGATGTTAGTTAGTGAAACATCAAACCATTATTGATTCGCGTAGTTTTGTTTCTATTTGTATGGTTTATACAGCATGCCTGAGCATGGGCATGAGAATATTTCCCTCATGGAGAGAGATCATGAGATGGCGATAAGTGATTATTTTATCAAATATATTATTTTTTATAATGTAATTTCTATATATTCATGTCTTTACTTCTTATTGTAATAGTTAAAACTTCACCACGAACTAAACCCTAGGAGGAGGAGCAGGAGCACTCCTCGAGTGCAACAAAAATAAGTGATAGGCCTATCATCATCTGATCGAAAAGGAAAGGGAAATAATTTATTTCCAAATCATGGAGAGCAATGACTTTTGATTCGAGAGCCCTTTGTTGTATGCCTACATGATAGTTTTGTACATATTTTTCATTGGACATATTTGACATGGTATGCCTATATGGAATTCTCATAAGCCTAAATGGCTATTTTGTACATATATTTCATACTTGTCTTGACATATATTGATGTATGCCTACATGGCTATTTCGTTAATACAAATATCTTTTATCAATGGTGTCCATATTTCCATTCTAAATTGGTTTAATAGATATGAGTTACGTGTATTCAAGTGTATACTTTACAACTTACATGTATAATTTGTGACTTATGTGTGTTCCAATGTATACTTTGTGGCTTACATGTTTTCACGCGTATAATTTATATTTGTGCATATACTTTGTATTAATTTGTCTATACTATGTATTTGTGTGTATACTTCTTGAGGCTTACATGTTTTGGAGTACTTGTGCTTCCCTTATTCACTTGTACATGGTTTAATTATTCACATGTATAATTATTAATTGGCTAGCCCTAGCATTGATCATTGTTGTCCTTCACGGTTTGTCTTGAATATTAATTGATTGATGCTAAACAACTTTGTCTAAAAGAAAAAAAAAATGTTTTCAATTGGTATTCCATGAAATGATTCATAAAAATATTCCAATATGTTCTTGATGCATAACCATATAAACACATCAAAAGATTTATATGTCAACTTTTTGCATTATTATTTCTTGTATACGAAATGGACTTGAGAGAAAGAAAGTTAAATAATTTATAATACAAATAAGAAATGGACTCAATGCTATCCTAGACCCCTGAATAGGTCTATTTAAGAAAGAAACACACTCTCAATCACTCTTCCAATTGAAAACCACCATTGGTGATGCATATTGGCTCAACCAAGTTGTGATTTTCCACAACTTCTCTCAAATATGTCCACTAAGAATCCAACATTCACTTGACTCAATAGGGTAACTCAACTACCCAACCATGGAATCTATCAAACCAAACATGACCATAACTTGGAGAAAACTTGGAAACCTCCCAACATGACCAACCCAACTCAACACAACTCACCTTATTCTCAGGAACCACCTCTGACCTATCACTTCCAAACTAAGCCTCCTATTCCTTACAACCTAACCAACTAGGATAGCCAACACAAGAACCACTCAAAAGGAATTAACCAGGCTAAGGACACTGGTTATAAAATCTTATACCAATTCCCATAATTTCTCAAAGGCCCATGTCTTGAAAACAAAATACAAAGCCATGATAGGCCAAAATAGAATGCTACAAGGTAGGCCTAATTAGGCTACTCCACATAAGGAATCAAGTACCTTGGCTCACCCAAACATTCCTCAGCCACAAAAGGTTCTTACAACCTTGTCCAACACATATCAAATGCTCCCAAGAACCCTTGTAACAAAACACTTATGAAAACAATTAAAAAAAAATTACACAAAATCAGGCCTATCACATATAGATGTCAGGTCTAGAATGCCAAAGATCTCTTTCCCACCTTCAATAAATTCTCTGAAACCAACATGGAATCAAAATATATATGGTACTCTTCCATTCCACATATATCTAGCCTTAGCACATGATGGAGATGGAATATATGAGGGAATTTCACTCAAAACCCTGGTTTTTGAGGGTTTTAGACCACTTGTAGAAAAATGATAAGAACTCTCCCATTCCTTTATGGTTTTGCACCAAACCAATGCCAAAAGAAAGACAACTCAGCCCTATTCCAATCCATGTCATCCTTGGGACCGTACAAGAGAGCTACAGGTCATACCAAGTATGGGATCAACAAGTTTGTGTCAAAAATCAGAAAAATAGAGAACAATGTGAATAATTCTTATTAGATCTTCTCCAATAGTTCAACAACAACCTCCATTCGAGCCTCTCAAGGATTTACATAGGTTTTTACACCCTTTTCTAACTGATTGACACCCTCAACTAACTAAAAACCAACTTTCAAAACAAGTAACCCTTGCAAGTCTCCCCCACCCCCGTCGTACCGGAGGGCGTGTCGCGCTAGTGCTGCCAGTCACATTAAAAAGTTTACTAGGTGCACTGCAGTTTATAGGGGGTCATGCTACCCGATTCCTATAGTCTAATAAATAAATAAATAAATAACCGTTGCATTTCAAATTTGTTTCTTTAAGCAACTTAAAAATTTGCAACTTTAGACTCCTCCAACCTAATGAATACAATTAATGACCTCTAAACCCACATAAATGGCTTAGAAATAGCCTTATTACATCAAAAAAATTCCATTCTTGCATAGTCATATAAAAATTCACAAATTTTCCTTCAAAGGCTACAAAGACAACTTCTAGTGCAAGATTGAAATTTTCACATTTTTTATCACTAGACCCAAAACTTGCCCTAAAACATACCTAATGGTCTTAATTGACCTTATTCAAGAAAAAAGAATGTTGAAAATACCCACAAAAACCTATTGACCAACCTATTCACCCTCAAATAATCAAAGATTGAGGGTGAGGTGTAGGTGCTCTTGCACCAATTGGGCAACATTGATCATACACTTTTCTATGTGGAATAATCAGACTTCTCAACCGTCATTTGTATGTTTTTCTTTTCTATCTTTTTGCATGTCATCATAAGGGATCAAGCCATTTGAACGCAACTCGAATCAATTCTGCATGTTTGGGTGCAAAAGAGGACCATTCCTAGCATAAACCTACCTTTCGGGATGCATTGGAGAAGTTAATTTGGTCACACAAATTGCAAAATGAAAGTTGCACCACATTGTAACTTTACACTGCTTCAATTTGACACTTTTCCCATCAAGTGAAAACTGGACACCACAGTAAAATGACTCCAAGATAACAAAAACTGAGAGAGGTTACTATAGAGGGGCCCAACATGATCCCATAGGCTCAGACGGAGAGGTCATAAGCATCACGACTTTTGAGTAATAGCCCATCAAAGTTTGCTTCCCTTTTGCACTTTAGACCCTTAAGGGATCGATCTGGTTGAATGTAGCTCAGTGCGATTCAACATGTTTGGGTACAAAAGAGGACCATGCCTAGTGTAAAAATATCGATTCAGACACATTGAAATAGTTTGTTTGGTCACATGAGTTGTCGAATGAAATTTGCAGCATTTCACAACTTTGCATTACTTGCATTTGACACTTTTTCCATCAAGTGAAAATCCCTCGCCACAGGAAAACCAATCTGAGATAGCCAAAACCGAGAGAGGATTTTTTAGATGGAGCCAACATGATCTTGTAGGATCATACAAGAATCTTCTAAGCATCATGGTATCCGAGTAATAACATGTTGAAGTTTGTAGCCATTTTGTACTTTGGACCCTTGAAGGGATCGATCCGGTGGAATGTAGCTTAGAGCGATTTTGTGTGTTTCAGTGTGGAAGATGAACATGCTTAGCGTAAACATACCTATTCAGATGTGTTGTAATAGTTCACTTGGTCACATGAGTTGTAAAGTGAAAGTTGTACCACTTTGCAACTTTGCACAGCTTGAATTTGACACTTTTTCCATCAAGTGAAAATTCACCACCACAGGAAAACCACTCCGAGATAACCAAAACTGAGAGAGGTTTTTGTAGAGGAGCCAAATTTGATCCTATAGGATTTTATGAGAAGTTTCTAAGAATCATAGTATTCGAGTAATAACATGCTGAACTTTGTAGCCATTTTGCACTTTGGACCCTTAAAAAATCGATTTGGTGGAACGTAGCTTAGAACAATTCCATTGTGTTTTGGTGCAAAAGAGGACCATTCCTAGCATAAAAATACATATTAAAATGTCTTGGAATGGTCTTCTTGGTCACATGAGTTGTAGAGTGAAAGTTGCACCACTTTCCAACTTTGCACAACTTGAATTTGACACTTTTTTCATCAAGTGAAAATTCGCCGCCATGCAAAAAACCACTTTGAGATAGCCAAAACCAAGCGATTTTTTTGTAGAGGGGCCCAATGTGATCATGTAGGATTAGATAATAATTTTTTAAGAATCACGGTATTTGAGTAATAGCATGCTGAAGCTTGCAACCATTTTGCACTTTGGACCCTTAAGAGATCGATTCGGTGGAACATACCTCAAAGTGATTCTGCATGTTTGGGTGCAAAAGAGAACCATGCCTAGCATAAAAATACCTATTTAGATGTGTTGGAATAGTCCACTTCATCACACGAGTTGCAAAATTAAATTTACACAACTTTGCAACTTTGCACTCCTTGCATTTGATGCTTTTCCATTAAGTGAGAATCTACAGCCATGAGAAAACCACTCTGAGATAGCCAAAACTAAGAGAGTTTTCTGTAGAGGGGCCCAACTTGATCCTATAGGATCAGACGATAATTTTTTAAGCATCATGGTATCCGAGTAATAATTGGCTGAATTTTGCATCCATTTTGCACTTTGGACCCTTAAGGGATCAATCTGGTTGAAAGTACAGGTCAAAGTGATTCTGTGTGTTTTAGTGCAAAACAGAACCATGTCTAGTGTAAAAGTAACTATTTGGACGCGTTGGAACAATTCACTTGGTTACACGAGTTGCAGAGTGAAAATTGTACCACTTTGCAACTTTGCACAACTTGAATTTGACACTTTTTCCATCAAGTGAATACCTACCACCACAAGAAAACCACTCTGAGATAGCCAAAATTGAGAGAGGTTTTCGTAGAGAGTCGTAATGTGATCCTATAGGATCATACAAGAATTTAATAAGCATCACGGTATCCGAGTAACAAAATGCTAAAGTTTGCAGCCATTTAGCAATTTGGACACTTAAGGGATCGATTTGGTTGAATGTAGCTCAGAGCGGTTCCGCATGTTTGGGTGTGAAAGAGGACCATTCCTAGTGTAAAAATACCTATACAGATGCATTGGAACAGTCCACTTGGTCACACGAGTTGCAAAACAAAATTTGCACCACTTTGCAACTTTGCACTGCTTGCATTTGACGCTTTTTCCATCAATTGAAAATTTGTCATTGCAAGAAAACCACTTCGAGATAGCCAAAACCGAGAGAGGTGTTTTTAGAGGGGCCCAACTTGATCCTATAGGTTCAAATGAGAAGTTTTTAAGTGAAAGGGAATAAGTTTTATGGCATTTGTGTTGCTGCCCCTATAGATTTTGATGGAAAAGGGCATGAAAAATGAGGTTTCACCCTAGGGTTTGATAAAATATTGCATGTAGAGGTTTGATAGATCTTTTACAATTTCAGCCATACATTCACGATCTCTTTAAATGTCTACATCATACATGCTCATTTTTAGGTTATCTTCAATTGAGTAACTTGAGATTCCTTCGCTAAGCTTCACATGTTCTTTTATAATGACTTGAAATCATAATTGAGATTTGTCAAGATCATCAAAATAAGGATGTTGCATTGCTTTTTTGGATGAGATTCTCTTTGATGGATCATAAATCAACATTTTCTATAACGAGAGATCAATCAATTTTTAGTAGCTTTCTTACAACTACACAAAGTAAAAGAGAAAAAGAAAGAGCATCCAAAATGGAAATGAAATGGAAATAGATGGAAGGAACTTAAAAATACGCATGTAGGTCTCACAACTTAGTCACTTCTGGTCATACATTTCCACTAGGAGTTCCAAGATACCTATTGCACACAACACCTCCCATGAATAGAGTAAGTTCAAATTTGAGATGCTCTTATAATGTCTACATCATAGCTGCTCATGATAAGGTTAACTTCAAGTTAATAACTTGAAATTCCCTCACCAAGCTTTGCACACACTTTTCTAATGGTTTAAAATCATGATTGATATTTTTCAAGATCATCAAAATAATGATGTTGCATTTCTTTTTTGACTGACATTCTCTTGGATGGCTCATAGATCAATATTTTCTGCAAGGGGACACCAATCACTATTTAGTAGATTACTTACAAATAGGAAAAGTAAAAGAAGATGATAGCATTGACATCAAAAAAATTAATGTGCCTACAATTATAAATTAATAATAACCAATCTGCATATACTTACTAATTAATCTAATGAACCATCTGAGTCTGCTATACTCTTTATTGTGTCAAGTATTGCCTCATGGTCAGACTCGCAGACCTTCCACAAGGTCTTGTTCAAAGGTCTGCCCCCATATTTGGTCAAACGAACATTGGATGCCATGACAAGGTTCGAGTAATGAAGACTCTTACAATACGTTTCAAAGTCTTGAAATAGCCAATGTTTGACACTCGAATGTGGGTACCTTCTAAGCCATGTTCTAGTAACCACAACTGAGCCTATAGGGTATTCGATGTTTTCTCCATCTATAACTGGGGCTTCTAATTTTTTTTCTCCTCAACACAATGACACAAGTAATATTCCAGTCCCTCTTCATTGTCTTCATCTACAATAACTACATAAACATTCCTTGCATTGATATGTGCAACAAATATCTTGAAATTATTCAACATTATGAATACACTCTAAAGTAAGATAACGATATTGAAATTTCAACAACTAATCAAGTAGATATATATTACCTAGTTGAACTATATATCATACATGGTCAAAGTCGACCGATGATTCCATCTGTGTCAGTTCTAATGTCATCAGAGGGTGATATGTGTGAAGTGGGCTAAGATAAACTGTCAACCATTTGTCAACCCACTCCCCTGACTCACAATCATTCAAGGATTGCATTGTACATGAAGAACAAAATCATGCCATCTTTCATGCATCGATACTCCATGAACCTGCATTTGAGCTAAGGAAAGAGTGTACCTCACTCAATCCTGTTAGTGTATAACAATCCTCATATGGTGCAATGTTAGTATCATCCATCAACCAAAAAAATCTACGAACTAAAGACGTACCTTCATTACCTAGACCCATCAAAGAATTACACCACTCAACAATTGATTTTGCATCTATCAATTTTGCAGTGTCTGTATACTTTAACTCTTCTCATTGTAATTCTCTTTTCATGCATGCTCCTGCACCATCATGCTCCCCCTTTCCATTCTCAGCCTCAAAAAATTTCCATGTATGGTGAACACCTGTCATGACATGCATGAGTTCTTCAACTGTGTTGCACAGTTATCTAGCCATATTATATGATGGTCGTACGCTATGCTCCTCTGAGCCAAACCATTGTATAACATCTAGATGCAACCTTGCACAAACTCTAGAGAATGTGTGCGATCATCACTAATGCAAAAGTGGTACTCCCTCAATACCTTCCTTTGGTCATCTATACTATCAGATGCATGAATGAATTCTATATGCACAAATATCAAAATCTGTGTGGAGTTATAATACTATGAATGCACCTCATGTTGTGGTTGTAGAGTATAGTTCTCCACAAATTCAACCAGTGATACTATGCTTCCAACTAGAAAGGTGTCCTTGCATAGCTTGAATTGTGTATCCAACCATCGGGCTCTATGGGTATGCATTGCATACTCAGATAGTATATTGTCATGAAACATGGACATAAACTGGTACACTAGAATCTTCTCAATAACCAAATCACACCTTTTTGCTTGAGACCCATGTTTTGTAGCATATGCCATTGTTTTATACTCCCCGAACTCTACTAGTTTATGTCCCACCTCATCTGTGATTTCCATATGTTGACATACTGCCATATGCTGGAAGCCACTACAATGCTCTCATGAACCATCCAAGCATTTTTTCTTATGGAATATTTGGCCATCCTCTATTCCACATAATTTTTTTGCAAAGAAATCTCTTGAAGATTTTGGAGGGGCTTCTATGCCACAATCCTACCAAACATCATTAGTATGCAAATCTAAACATATAGAATGGTAAACATCATAATGGTTAGAGAATTCAATATGTAGTATACAACAACACGTAGTGCGTGTGTGATTTATCTTGACATAAAAAGGTTTAAGCATTTCAAAAATTCTGACAAATACTAATTTGAGGATAATCATTTTCAAATTTATGAAAAAATTGGGTTTGAGTCATATCCAAAAAATGCTTTGGATGTGGCTCATGATTTTGACAAATGATTCTCTTTCTTACCACATCCCTTTGATTCGGAGATGGCCTTGTGTTATTATTCCAATACGCTTCAATTAGTGTTCTCAAGGCTTCAACAACTTCTTTATCTTTTTGTGATAGTCTCCCCGAGAATGCCCATAATTCATTTGAATTAGTGCCCTCAATTCTTTGCCGCCTATGAATGGCTCTTGATAATTTTTTTCTACTAATTCTCATTTTTTCACTCATCTTTCTAATGAGACGAGCTCTCTTTGTTTGAAATCTTACCAAAGTCGATGTAATGACACATCGAATGGCATTACTATCCTTTGAGCGTGAGGTCTTACCGACACTCTCATAAGAATCCATAAGGTTCTTCATAATAGTGTCTTCACTCGATGCATTCGATGTTCTCAACCCAAGAGTCTTCATGATGTTCCTATACTTTACACCCCACATCATTTCAACAAATAGTTGACATCTTGCAGTCTCATGTAGCCTTTCAAAGAAGAATTTCCAAATATTATCAGCATATCTTCTACAAGTGTGTGCTAGAATCTTACCTTCCATGTGTTACAAAATATCTTCATCAATATTAATCAAATACTTTAGCTTTCTACACAAATTTCTAGGTGGTGTTCTCCTAGGTACATACATCTCAGCATTAGGAATTTCATCAATATTTAATTAAGGTGGTCTAGATTGCATACCTTTGATTGAGGGTGGAGAAGAAGACATACCTTGAGGTTCACGTGGGGATGATGGCATACCTTCTTCGTCAAATATGAGCGATGATGTACTCTCAACTTGAGATGTGTTGGATGGTGTCCAACAATATTCACTTGTGGTAGATGGTGTCCCTCCATATTCACTTGCAGTAGATGGTGTCCCTCCATATTCACTTCTGGTAGATGTTGTCCCTCCATATTTTTTTGTGCTTAATGGTGTCCCTTCATATTCACTTGTCGTAGAGGGTGTGTCTCCAGCTACAGTATATGAATCTATCTTACCACAATTATTTTGCATTCATTCCTTTTGTGCTTCCAATTCCTTTTCTCTTTTTTACGGTTGAGGTTCCTCTTCAATTGGCTTGTTTTCGTCAATCATTCCCAATTTTTTCTTTTCACGATATGCTGCCATCAGAATTCTCTCCTTTGCTTTGAAGGTTTAATTCTCTTTGTTTGTTAGTTTCATCTTTGTATTTTTCTTTGGCATGGCGGATAATTTTATTTGTAGCGTGGACACGCATACAAAATTTCAACTTATGGCATATATATGTATACAAACTATGGAATCATACATGGTGTGGGAGCACCATTGAATGAAAATTGTCAATTCAAGAAGTTGTTGTCTAGGATTTGGGAAAAAATCGATGCAAAGAATGACTATGAATATTTGAAGTAATATCATCAATAAATAGGCGAGGGAATGTTGTTTGTGTGCAGGGGAGGTCTAAAAGGGTGTTGGGCATTAAGCCCTAGAGTGAAATTTTGACTTTTCCATGAGATTTCGAGTGGTTTTGATATGCTAAAGTGTGTTTTGCATTGGGAAATGTGGTTTCTTGTTGAATTGAGTTTTTGAAGACTATTTTATACCTTTTTGAAGTATTCATAAGATTTTTTGAGTTTTGGATGTGTTTTTTTCAATAAACCACTAGTTTCTTGGGTAAAAAGGAGGGTTTTTGGTGCATGTGAAGATGGGTAAAATTAAGGTTTGTGTTTTTTTTTAGTCTAGTATATTGATCTATGTTAAATCAGGTTTATGAGACCACTCTTAATTTTTAATTAGTTCTTTTGATTCATTCTAGGTGTTTAGAGAGGAGATTTGGCTTGACATTTATAAAATATTGTATTTTTGGCAAAGTTGTCAAGAGATAATTTAGTTAAGAAGTTACAAAAAAAATAAGATACATTGGGGAAGTATGTTGTGTGCTTGGAACCGGGTTGATACAGAGTGGTGGGAACCCAAGATACAAATTGACACAACTTCTCTCAAATATGCCAACCAAGACATCAACCCTCAATTATCTCAACAGGACAACAGGGTTACCTATCAACTATGACTCTTCATTATGAATCCAAATTGAAATTTGAGGTAGGAAAAGAGTTTCAAAACCTTAAATATTTCATAATATTGAAATTCAACCACCTACAAAAATAAGATCAAACAAACTCTTTTAAAAGCCATTTTTGACCCAAAATTGCCTTGTAGGCTTCACAAACCAATATTAGGGATTTTTCTCACAAACCTCCCAAAAAAATTGTCAAAAAAATGATTGATATAGATATCCATTTCAGTGGTATGATACATATAAAAAATCCACATATTACTCTTTTAAGACACTTTCCTCAAAATGACAAATTTCACTATTTTAGGGCCCAAATTAGCCAATTTTACAAAGGGACCCCTTTGAGAACCCACCACCAGGACTCCATGACTGAAAAAACTCTTGTATTAGGTTTGAAAACTAGAAATAATCAAGGTTTTATGTCCCCAATTACTCATTCCATCAACATGTTTCAAAACCCTCTTTAGAACCTAAGAAACAAGGGTTTTTAGGCCTCCTTACTGAAACTCTACCTTCCACAACTTCCCCATTAAAAAAACTTCCTATACACCTCTATATAGGTCCCCCCAAGCTTAAAGAGCCATCATCTTCCCTCTGTAAATGCTTCACCCCTCTTTCTTAGGTCTACACCATTATTTTCTATGAGAAAATAGGGTATTTACCCTTAAACCAACATCATTCATGAGGAAAATTTAAACTTATTCTTCTCTACTCCTAAGAACATCATAAGTACATCCTACATGGTCACCCCACTGAGTCATAGAGAGAACAATAGGTGGGATGCTATCTAAGACATTAAATTGCCCTCAAACCCTTGATTGTCCAAGAACCCGATTTCTAGAAATTTATGAATTCCTAGCACAAAGTTCAATAAAAACCTCTTCAAAGGGATTCAAATAAAAGTATGAAAAATCCTCTATGGAAGAATATAAATTTCACACAAAGACCTTTATTTGTCTTAAAAATTGCTAGCATTGAAAAAAATTTCTAAATAGGCAACATTATGCAACTTTGTTGTCCAAGACACCTAAGACCACTCAAACACCTTTATTTCATCCCTAATACAACTTCTAGACTCTTTTCTTGCACTTCCATTTACAATTTGAATAATTTTCCTTTAAATATTATATGGAAAATTTGATAATTTTCTGAATCAAGAGTGCATACTTGCACATTTGATCACCAAACTCACAAAATCCCTAAATACATGAAAGATTGGTCCATTTAGACCTTATTTTCAATAAAAGCTATGACACAACATCAAAAAACTCTTGAACTCACCTAGAGACCTTAAAACAAACTATCACCAAAGTATATTTTGAAACATGTTTGTAGGTACCCCCGCACCACGGGTTTGGAATATTGCTAGGGGAAGCATGCTAAAAGGATAAATTTTGGTGAGATATTTGGAATGTGTATTTGGTTTCTTTCAATCAATAACATGCTGATTATAATGTCTTGGATGTTTGGATAAAGGTTGGTAGTTACCTTCCATGATTTGTTGTTATTTTTCCATGTAAGTTGCAGCATTGAGTTCTCCAATTAGTGAATCATGAATGAAATGAATGGTTTTGAGTTTCTAATCAGGTTTATGCTATGTTAGAATAAATTTTATGATGGTTAATCTATTTTTGAGTCTGACAAAGAGTTTAAGCCAAGTTATAATGTTTTGTGGAAATATGAAATCAAGTGAAATTGAAATATTTTGATGAAAGATGACTAAGTTTGTTGGTTGATCTTGTAAAATTTAAGTTAGGGTCATAATTACCCTTGATTATTTGTGGATCCTGGTAGATGCTCTCCATTAGGTTTAAAATAGTAACTGGCAAGTGTATATAATTGTGTAATTTAAAATGTGCATTGACAACCTAAGGTTATAATGACAAACAAACAATGATCAACATGGAATATGCAAAATAACAAAAATGAAAGCAATCCATAATAGAATGAAAGAAAATGTGTAAAGACTTCACATACCTAAAAATATAGACTTTCAAATGGAGGATTTCAACCCAATTATGTAGCCTTAGCTTCTTCCTTTTTCAAACTTTACAATAATTTGACTTTTTCAAAAGCTTGTTCCCCTCCAAAATTCAATTGTATATCAGTTTTCAATGGAATTCAAACTTGAATATGTCTTGCAACATGGGAAATCTGCTATTTCATGCAAAGGTGGTAGAAATATCATGGAAAAGGTGGTGGAATGTGAATAAAATGCTTGCACACTTCACAACATCATCAAAATTCTACTTTTTGTTGGAGCACGTGCAAAACCAGGAGAATATGCAGATGTGGGCCTTGACATCATAGGTATATTGAGTTTTTTAACCATTTTTAGTGGAAGATAAAATGCACTCATGTTATAATGTGAGCACGTTATTTCTTGCTAAAATGGTAACATCTCTACTTCTTCAAAACGTGCACGCATTATATGAAATATGGTTTTTTAAATAGATTTATTTTCTCCCTCTTTGTCTATACCCTCTATCCTAATTATATATATCTCCCCTATACCCTTATAGTAGAGGAGTTAGAGGTGAGTGTGTGTGTGTGTGTGTGTGTGTGGGAGAGAGAGAGATATAGAGGAAAAATATATAGTAGAGAGGGAGGTAGGGTTGAGGGTATAATTGTTTTAGGGGTTAAGGGGTTAGGGTTAAAGGTAAAGGGTGTATGGTTGAAATAAATAGAGTGGGAGAGAAGGATAAATAGAGAGTCAGAGAGAGAGAGGGGGAGATATGGAGGGAGAGGGAGAGGGGGAGAAAGAGAAAGAGGGAGAGAGAGGGAGGGAGAGAGGGAGGGAGAGGGGTAGAAAGAGATAGTGGGAGAGAGTGGGAGAGGGGGAGAAAGAGAGAGATAGAGGGAGAGAGGGAGGGAGAGGGAGAGGGGGAGAATGAGATAGTGGGAGAGATGGAGGTAGAGAGGGAGGGAGAGATGGACTGAGAGAGAGATATAGGGTAAAGGGTTAAGAGGTAAGGGTTTAAGGGTTAAGGGTTTAAGCGGTTAGGGTTAAGGATAGAGGGGAGATATATAAGAGAGAGAGAGAGTAGGAGAGAGGGAGAGATAGAGAGGGATAGGGAGAGAGAGAGAGAGGGAGATGGAGAGAGGGGGAGTTAGAGGGAGGGGGAGAGAGGGGGAGAAAGAGATATCAAGAGAGGGAGATGGAAAATGAGAGGGAGGGAGAGAAGGGAGAGTGGGAGAGAGAGAGAGTGGGAGAAAGTGTGAGAGTGGGAGAGAGGGAGAGTGGGAGAGAGATAGAGGGTATAGGTTTAAGAGTTTAAGGGTAGACCCTCTTAATCCCTCAACCCTTAAATCCTAATCCCTCAACCCTTAAACCCTAATCCCCCAACCCTTAAACCCACTTAGTAAACTCTCTACCCTAATCCTTCAACCCTCTCGACCCTTAATCCTTCAATTATTAAACCCCTAAACACTCACCCTAAACCCTCAACCCTTAAACCCTAATCCCTCAACCCCTATACCCTATTAATCCCTCAACCCTCAACCCTTAAACCCTAATCCATAAACACCTATACCCTCTTAATCCCTCAAACCTCAACCCTTAAACCCTAATCCCTCAACCCCTATACCCACTTAATCTCTCAACCCTTAAACCCTCAGCCCTCAACCCTCAACCCTCAACCCTCAACCATCAACCACTATACCTTCTTAATCCCTCAACCCTTAAACCCTCAACCCTTAAACCCTAATCCCTTAACCCCTATACCCTCTTAATCCCTCAACCCTTCAAACCTCAACCCTTAAACCCTAATCCCTCAACCCCTATACCTTCTTAATCCCTCAACCCTTAAACCGTAATCTCTCAATCCCTATACCCTCTTCATCCCCCAACCTTCAAACCTTAAACCCTAATCCCTCAACCCCTATACCCTCCAAATCCCTCAACTCCTATACCATCTACCCTATAACCTCTTAATCCATCAACCCTAAACCCTCAACCCTTAAACCCTCTACCCTCAATCCTCTACCCTCTACCCTCAACCCTAATTCCCCAACCCTTAAAACCTTAAACCCACTTAGTAAACTCTCTACCCTAATCCCTCAACCCTCTTGACCCTTAATCCATCAATTCTTAAACCCCTAAACACTCAAACCTAAACCCTCAACCCTCAACCTTCAACCCTTAAACCCTAAACTCTTAAATCATCTACCCTCTACCCTCAACCCTCAAACCAATATCCTCTACCCTAATCCCTCAAACCTTACACCCTTAAATCTAAGAAAACTCTCTACCCTAATCCCTAAACCCTCAACCCTTAATCCCTCAACCCCTATACCCTCTACCCTATACATTGGACCCTCAACCCCAATCCCTCAACCCTATACCCTATACCGTCAACCCTCCACCCTCAACCTCAAACCCTCAATCCTCAACCCTCAAACATCAACTGTTAAACCCTAAACCCTTAAAATCTTTACCATCTACCCTATACATTAAACCCTCAACCCTAAACCCTTAATACCTCAACCCTCAATCCTTAAAACCTAAACCCTCAACCCCTATACCCTATACCCTTTACATTGGACCCTGAACCTAATCCTTCAATCATACACCCTCAAACCTAAACCCTAAACCCTTTACCCTTAATCGGGTAAACCCTTAAACCTTCTACCCTATACTCTCAACCCAATACCCTCTACCATCGACCCTATTCCCTCAACCCTCAACTCGTAAACCCTAATACCCTAGAAACCATCAACCCTATAGGTCCTCCACTCTAATCCCTCAACCCTATACCCTCAACCCCTATCAATTTCTCTCTATCTATACATCCCACCTCTCCCTCCCTCCCTCCTTCCTAACCTCTCTAGATGTCCATATCTACCCTCTCCCTCTTTCTACGTACCTCTCATTCAATCAATCCCTACCACCCTCTTTCACTCCCTCTATCCATCTCTCTCTATGTCCCTCCCACTCTCTCCCACTCTCTCTCTCCCTCTCTCTCATGTCTCTTCCTCCCACCCCATCTCTCTCTTAGGTCTCTCCCTCTAGAAACCTACCTAGGTAATTCTCTCTTTGTCTCTCTCCCCTCTCTCTATCTATCCCTCCCACCTACATAGATAAGTCCCTCTCACTCCACCCCCCTCTTTCTCTACCTCTATCAGGTCACTCCCTCCCACACCCTCTCCCTCACTCATGTCTCTCACTCACACTCCCCCTCTCTCCCACTCCCTCTATCTCGCACTCCCTCTCACTACTTATCTCTCAATTCTCTCCCTCTCACCCCCTCACACTCTCAAGTCTCTCCCTTTGTCACCCTACCTACATAACTCTATATTTCTCTCTATCTCTCTCTCCCCTCCGTCTCTCTCTCTCTCTCCCTCTCTCTCAATTATCTCTCTCTCACCCCCCCTCTATGTCTATCCCTCCCACCCTACCTAGCTAAGTCCCTCTCACTCCAACCCCTTCTCTCCAACTCCCTCTCTCTTAAACTCTCACTTCCACCACCTCTCCCTTTCTCCAGACTCTCTCTCTCTCTAAATTCTCCTTCCCTCTAAAGACATACGTAAATACATACATACTTACATACATACAAGCATAATACATATGTACACACAATCCTACATCCATACAAGCATGTATACATACATGTGTAGATACAATCTTACATACATATAGGCATACATACAATATACATGCATTGATACATACAAGCATACATCCATACAATCATACATGCATACATGTGTAGATACAATCTTACATACATATAGGCATACATACAATATGCATACATTGATACATACAAGAATACATACATACATACAAGCATGCGTACATGCATACATACATGACATACAAGCATACATGTACATACAAACATACAAATATATCAACATACACTCAATAGACTAGAATTTAACATAAAGGAGCACATAACGTGAGCGTGTTATAATGCACTCATGTTATGTCTTAGTTGACATGTTTCTCGCAAAAGTAAAAAACCATGTCAAAACTGAGATATAACATGAGTGCATTATAGCGCACTCACGTTATATCTTTCTTTGGGAATCTTTGAGCTTTAAGATTGGTATTTGCCTTGGAAGACCAACCCAAAGGTTTGAAGGGCATTCCCAACAACCAGGGACATGCTTTTACAAAATCTACCATATTTCACATAATCAAGTTCGTGCTCACCGTCAAGATAGCATGTGGTTCAATATCAAAAAAATTGAACACATGGGTAATGTTGGATTCTCTCTTAGCTATCCAACGATGTAATTTTTTTCACTTTCTAACAATGTTAAGCCTTTCATCCATAATTTCTTTTGTTTGTATGTCTCTTTTTTTCCAAAAAGAAGTGTTTTGTTTTTTTTTGGTTATAAATTAATTGTTCATCGAATATTCAAATAAATTACATTTTTCGAAACTAAACTCCATTCTACAATTTTTTAAAAAGAAAAATCAATTAGTTTCCAAAAGTTGTAGGGGTAGCATGGCCAAAATTCTATTTTTCAGGAAGTGTCCACTTTGAAAATTAGTAAAAAATCAAATATTCATTAAAAAATTATCAAAAAAATCATGCATCAACTACATACTGTTCGCTAGCTTCTAACCATTGTGATTTTAAAAATACTAAAAAAAAATTCACCGTACGAGGGTCGTACAAGAGTTGTTATGTTATGTTTTTATGACAAAAACATCACCAATTTGTGTACGTCCCTCTTTTGAACTCCTTAATTGGAACCATTTTAAAAATAAATTAGTAGTTTAGAAAGTAGACATGGAGCACTTCAATCCTTGTTTTTGTTCCATCTCAAAATTTTGAGTGTAACTATCCTCAATTTCACGTCTAAGGTCAGTATTTCCTAATTTTAGAAAAAAAAAAAGAAGTGGTCACTTAAGTCCCCTTTTTGGGAACCATCTTGGTGACTTACCCATTAAATTATATTCAATGAATAGCTCGTTTTGGGGACTACCATCATCCAGTTGGGTTTGTGAAGTCTCCTCCATTTCCATCCTCAACCTGAGCTTTGAAGGGCAAAATTTTGCAGAAATTTGGTGCAAGAGGGGGAGAAGGGGGAAAAGTGGGGGTTCACTCAAACCCCCTTTGAGTGAACCCCCCTTGACCTTTCGAATGAATGGGGGTTCATGTGAAGCCCCCTTTTTTCAAAATTTCTCTTTGTTTTTATTCTGAGAAAAAGTGAAAAATGAGGGACCCATCATTTAATAGGGTTCGCTCGAAGGGGTGTTCAAGCGAACCCGCTTGGACCCTAAGTTCGTTCGAAACCCCCAAAACCCAAAATTTTCTTCATGGGGGCATTTTTTAGAATTTTTCTTCCTCAACGGAATCAAAACCAATTTTGTGGGATCACCCTGCAAGTCATAATCATTTTGGTGCACCACCTTCCTAGTTATTTCAAGTTCATTTTATACTTTTTCCCCCACTCTTTTCCCAATAACAATAGTAAGTAGTATAGTTTACGTGATAAAAAAAGAGAAACCAACCCTCTTTAAAGGTTCTTTCCCACCATAGGTGACACACAACCCGGAAAAGTTCCCATATTCCACTAGTCACTCGAGTTTTGTAACTTGGAAATGGTGCACTTTTAAGTGACACCATTAATATCTACCACTTTTTGACCACTAGGATTTTGTGGAGGCAACGTGAGATCATGCAGTGGGTAAATATTTGTATTCACCATTTATTGATTACCTTGATCTCCTAAAGCCAAGGTGAAAGAAAATGGTGGATGAATAATAAATTTTGTAAAATATAATTTTCAATAACAATGCTTAAAAACATGTAACAATGGGTTAAAAATATAATATAGATAGGTTGATTTTTTAAAGAATAACAAAAAAATACTAGTATTTCATCCACAATAAAATGTTGGTTTAGTGATTATAAAATATATGTTTTCATAATAAGATGGAATTTTATAAATACAAAAATTGCTACAAATACCAAAATACATGTTGAAAATCTAAACAAAACTTTGAAATATAAATACAACCTTTTTTTGATATTTCCATTAAGAAGTCAACGAGTTTTCATTACCCAATTTAGAGGAAACTAAACAAGTTTCATCTTTGTATGTCAAGGATTCTAGGGATTCTATCTTCAAATCTTATAGCTAAGCACAAGACTCAAACTGCGATATAAAAGATAAAAAAAAATTGTAGACATAAAAGAACAACTAAACACTTCAATAAATAACAATAACATAAGACAAATTTTCATAACATTACTCTCTATAATCATAAAAAAATATTCAATAAAATTCTTTCTTGAAAATAACCCCACATTATTGTAAATGCCAAAATTGAGACAACTCATTAATATCATGTCATACAATTAGCACAAACATTTTATGGAAAACCTACACCCTCTGTTCCTTATCATTATATCTGTTGCTCTTAAATCATAGACATATTATTATAATAATTTAATACCTCTATTAAGAAAATAAAAATACGGCCCACAAAAACTAATTAATTAAAAAGGGATGTTATCCGCACCACAAAATGTTGTCTTTAGTTGCATTTAAAATGATTTAAAATCTTCTCAGATTTCAGTATCTAAAATGCCCATTGGATATTGAGAGTTCAACGTCATGCTTAATATATAATCGTTTTGGAAAGTAAAGAATAACCATGTGTTGATACGCAGGTACCCATAAAGAAGATGTGGAGGGACTCCAGAGAGCACGTGTCTTCATCCTCCAATTCACAGTATGACCATTACAACATTGCCGTGGATGTTTATCAATTCAGAAACTACACTGTGCATGCTGACTGGGATGCCACGTTGTAGAAACACCAGTGTGAACGGGGTATGCAGAGCAGATATTGGTCCCCATCACTTACAGATAATAAGTTGACCCGGCATCACAGGACATACGTCCCTCTTGTATAAAGGCTTCTCATGGGGATATTCTTCTTCAGTAACTTTCGATCATCACTTTCCTCCATAGCGTCATCTTCATATTTTTCCCTTTTGTCAGTTTTGCCAAGACTAATCATGTGCCCATTCCCTTCAACTTGGTTTTCATTGGGCGAGAACGCCCCTGCTACTGTTGCAGATATCTACAATTTTGATCCTTCATTTTTGCCTCTGGAGGAACACAACGCAATATTTGGTCCCCCAAATGGGCAGTTTGATGAGCATGCTGGATTTGATTATCTGTTTGATATGGATTTCTTTGATGGATATGGAATACTAGACCATGATTACAAGCAGGTTCATCATGAGCCGACTGTGAGTATACCCGGGGACTCAGAGCGGGCCCCTAATGGGAAGGGATTTGAGCTCAAGTCTAATGTGGACCCATGCAATAGAAAGCTCTCTCACAACGCTCATGAACGAAACAGACGAAAGAAGCAAAATGCTCTGTACGCGCAGCTCCAAGCACTTCTGCCCAAACCAAATGCAGAGGTATTTGTTGTTCTAATCTCTAAACAAAATCTTAAATTTCAAAGGTGTCAAATATGGGTACCAGAATTTAGTTTATGTGAGATACTGATAGCCTTTTCATGGATTGCTGTTGTGCAGAGGAAGCTGAGCATCCCGAAAACCGTTTGTAGAGCTCTAAAATACATTCCTGAACTGCGCAGTGAAATTGCAAAGCTACGCAGACAACGTGATAAGTTGTTACTTACAAAACGAATTTCTGAGGCCGCAGTGGTCGCCTCAAGATCGAAAGCAAGTAGAGAGCATTCACATTCAGATGACGGCTTCGTGTTCTTTCCTCCCAATGTTGCACTGAATTCTGCAGCTTCGGAACATGGTGAGGTGTTAGTGACAATCTATACATGCAGAGCTGCTTTGCTGGAATCCTTGTTGTTAGTTTTAATAGAAAAAGAGGGACTGGAGGTAATGGATACTTCTACATTCGTCTCTCGCCACACAATCTGTCTCATTTTTCGTCTCCAGGTGAGTTTCCTTGCATTTCATTGATTTTATGTGTATTTTGAGTAGTTTTAAAACACAGAAAAGTGCAGGCATTGCAGATTGTAATGAATTGTTATGGTGTGTTGATTTGTTACAGGTGGTCAGAAGTAAAGTAGACATGGAAGCTCTTCAGAAGAAGATTCTTTCTTTGTGTGAGAATACCTTGGCCATCGAGTTCTGAAAGCTTAGGCTGACATCGACCAGCTGGAAGACAGATAAATTAGGGGCTCCAAGGCGTTCTTGCTTTGTCGACTGTATTTCTACAAATCAATCATTCAATTTTTGTTCATATGTATCCTAAATTTTTTTTTTCACAAAGTAGTTTGTGATATTGCTAAGGAATGAAACGAGCTTACGGCTGTATATCCTTTTCGAATCTGTTTTAACTTCTACTGGATTTGGCTGTATATAGTCTTCGCTAAGCCAATTTGATTATCGGAATATAAAATAGCTTCCGTCGTTTCGGGTCAGTGGTGGTAACTTTAATCGAATAAGTTGGAAAACACACGAAAAAAAGGTTAAAAAAGGTCGGTGGTCAATGAAGGTTTTGCAATCATCATTGAATTTTTAGTCGATAGGCTATTTATTGTGGGCACAGCCTCCTGATATTGTCTCACATCTGAAAAAAAATCATTGGAGGTCTGAAAAATTTTGTCTGAAAATAATATCATTGGTTGAAAATTATGTGGATGAAAATTCCCATGGCAAAACCTGCAAAAAGTTCAACAAAAAGTTACTTAAAAATCACATGGTGAATAGGTAATGGGAGGTTTGTAATCCTTTTCTATGCAACAAAGTCGTCCCAACAATGAGCGCCATTATTTTGTTACTGTTTGTATGCACAAAACCTACAACAAACCTTGCAAAAACTCCACATAAATTCAAATATCATCAGCCCACAACCTTCTATATTTTCAAATCTACTTTTGTTTACTAAAAATATATTGAAGCAACAACTAAAGAGAGATTAGCTTTGAGTCATCTCATTTGGAAATATTTTGCCATCATAGGGTTTCATCTTTTTTTCTTCCAAATTTTGTCCATCATTCGTCATCGACTTTTTCACACCGTGGGTCAAATCGATCATAATCTTGAGGTAAATCTCTTGGCTCAGTTTTAGTGATTTTTAATTTTTTTGAATCTATATGAGACATTCAAATAATTTTGTTTGTTACCTATGCTAGTATGACTAAATTTTTTGAAAACGAGTTATATTATAATTTAAATAAAATCCTACTTAATTGTTTACCCTTATTTTTATCTTCGCCGCTTTCTTTTGATATAGTGATTTTTTTCAGAAACCCCTAGATATGAAATGGTACCCATGCATACCCTAGAACCCCCAATGTGTTTGGGCTCTTAAACAACATTAGTTGTTAGAGGTCGAATGGCATATGCATCAACACATCCTTTTGAGGGTTTCCTAATCAATTTGTCATCATAAATTTTTGAATTTTATAATATAATGATGACTAGCTAGAAGTTGCATAATCCTCATCAAATAGTCTGCCTCCTAATTCATCATTGTATATTTCTTGTTCATAAGTGTCTACATCTTTCATTGTGAAATTTATGTCTAGGGCATGACACTATAAAAGGATGTATCTGGTTCGTTAGGCCTCCATTAGTCGAGAAATAGAAAAGGTATTTTTATTTCATTTGATAATGGGTTCAGCTGAAAGATTTGAAATGTTGTGAATGAACTTACATATACTATTGAAATATGAAAATATACATTGTGATTATATTTATAGAAAAATCAAATGATGATCTCTAAAGAGAACATAACTACATAGAGAAAGGATGAAAGAATACCTAGAGATCTACAAAAATTACATAATTTTCAGTTCTTGAGACTAGAAAGATAAAAACCCAAAACTTTCCTAAAACCTATGTGAATTTTCAAGTATTCGTGAATTGTTTCCATGTTTCTTTTGGAAAACAAAAATGTGAGTAAGAGTTTTTCATACAACTACTTTCTTAGCCTCTTTGTCTCCAAACACCTGCCATTGTCTATCATCAACACACTGTACCTGTCACATAGGTATAATGCATTGACCTGTTGGTGATCAGGATTGCACCCTTTAGGCAAGTTGCACTTGTCTATCTCGTCGTAACATGGAAACAGTCTCTGGTTTGTGGGCAAACCAATTAGAGAGAGTGAATCTCCAAAATGGATTGGTTCCCTTTCAACTAACCACCTAACCTATGCGACTTCAAGGGAAAAGGAGCGGGAGAGAACTGAAATAATCTAACACCTACAACTTAAGATGATCAACTGAATATGAAGATCTTGATGATACTTAACTCACAATATTTCTTTGACAACAAGTAAGTGTCACAACCCACCACAATGCATTTAGTTCATCAATATTTTGCGTAAAGACTCTTAAGACAAAATACAATGTGCAACCTGAACCTATGGCTAAACTTGACAGTCACCCATAATAACAAGACAAGGAAGGATTTGACAATCTGACTCACAACAAAATCATACTATCACCATGAGATTATGAAAAGAAAGAGAGAAGGAGAAATTTGTTGCTTTATTGCAAATGGAGGAATAGTACATCAAAACCTGATTCAAAATTGTGTTTACAAAGCTTTCAAAGTAGATAAGAAAGCAAGAAACTAAGGAATTCTGAACCTGGAGAAATTAAAATATCTCAAACTTATAGCCAAGATGTGACCTTGTAGTGCAAAAAATAGAAAAAATCAGACTACTGCCTCTCTAAAAGGCAACCCTTCTGCATTTTTGAGTTCCTTCAAAAAGCTTGAAAATTAGACCCCAAAACAGCTCCAAAAGGCATAAAAAAGCTAGAAACTTTCTATCATCCAAAGGTTGATCCAAAAGGCCTCAAAATCAGGTACTAACTATTGGAAACTGCAAATAGAAACTTTAGTGTGGCATCTTTTCTTCAAATCCACCCAAGACTGAATCCAAGAATAGAAAGTTTCAATTGACAACTCTAGTGCATCACTCAACTGCACATTTAAACAACAACTAATCAAGCAATTTATAGAAACATTGCTTAATCAGTGTTTAACAATTTTGCAGCCCCTGAAATACAAAAATAGAAAGCCACCTTGTAACATCAATTTTTTATTGTCTTCAAATTCTTTGTCTCTTTGAACTCCTATTTTAGCATTTTCATCTCCAACTGTTTTGATTTTTTGCATTTATTTATTGCAAAAAATCAAAATATTACATGTTGCTCTCATATACATTTGATTTTTATTAAAAAAATTATAAAAATAATATAGGCACCCCACATATAATCACTTAACTTAGGCAAATAATAGGCCTAAAGCCATTTTTTGAATCTTTAAAGGAAATTGGCATGAAATTTTCTAAGGCATTGAAAATAAAGGGGAAAACCTAGCGAAGAGCCATGTACATGGTTTTGATTTTATTTTCTTTAAAAATCAAAGAAAATAAATGCCTAAGCCATTTGACCTAGGCAATATATGAAGCAAAGCATTACAAATTAAAAGAAAATGTGATAAAAATCACATTCGGCCTAGGCATGGGGAGAAACCCTAACCACAAAACCACCTCCAATACTTCATTTTGATTGTCATTTGCAACAACCTTGTCAAAGAGAGAAAAAAAATTGTTGGGCGTCGCCATGGGAAGTTAGGGTTTGAAGCTTGGGGTTCGATTCTTCACTGATATTTGACACTACCATTGTTGATTTACCCCTGCAAACTGATGGTAAGCTATTTGTCACCATTTTGATACATTTTTTGTCTCCATTCAAAGAGAAATCATGCCTCTAGGTCGCGACTATCATTGTGTTTTGATTCATTTTTGTTCTTCTATTGTATTGACATCTCCTTTGCAATAATCATGGCTACCATTGGAGGGTTTGTTGAGGCATTTTAATGGGCTTGTTCATGGCTTCCATTGAGTTCTTCCACAAATTATGAAGGCAATCTCCACTATTGATTTCATTTTATGGTATTTCCCTCTTAAATAAAGCTTTGTCAAGCTTTTCTTTACAAAAATATGAAGGGTTGTGGGTTTTTTGGGCTTGGCTATTTACATAGGCCACAACCACTTTGTATTTATTCCTCCATTTGTATTTTTAAATATGAGGACTTGACCCAACCATGTAAATGCTATCACTATTGTTGAATGGCACCACCTTTTGAGTATGAGGTTCCATTTTGAGGGTTTATCAAACCCTTATGGCTGCATGCCTGTTGCTTTATTTCTCCTTTTTACTTTGAAAATGAAGGGCTCGATCCTTGTCATGCACATGAGCATATTAAAAATGAAACTCTTCCCTAAATTCTTGTAGGTCTTTCACACCTTCAAGGTCGTGAACCATTAGCTTACATTTTATGATTTGGAGACACTACAAGAAAGTTTCAACCCTTGACTCTCTCCTTTTGAACTTGTATTTGAATCCTTCCATCTTGCATTTTGTAAATGGCACTTGTAAAACATGAAATATTTTATCCTCAACCCGAGGTGACACCATATGACTGCATTTTTTCTTTTGACATTTTCCCTTGACATGACACCATTGTATTCAGATTTTTTGAAACATAGCTTTGTGCTTGATCTTTCTGTAGCATAAGTGCATGATTTTGAAACGATGAAATGAATCCATCCTGGACTCATACTATTCCTAAAGCATATTTTTTTAGATGGAACATTTAGATTTTACCTCACACAGGGCCTCCTTGGTAAAAAAAATTAGTTAATATACTGTTTCAATGGTATCATGCCTTGTCAATACATTGTTTTTCCTTTGATTTTCTTAAAATGCATAACATCATAAGACTCATACTCATTTGATAGCACCTACATGATTTTTCAAGCAACATCTTTCACACCTCTTCATGTACCTTTTTATTGTATTGCACACACACCATTGTCATGCTATTTGTATTTACTCGATTGCATTGACTGAAAACCTCAAGATGTATTTTAGTTTTACATTTCAAGATGAGATAGCAACACTTATTTTGCTTCAACTGAATTGATGATTATAAGCAAGGAAATTATGTACACCTGTTCACTATCATATTCATGACATTTCACTTGAAAAATTGATCACTCATGATTTTCAATTCATTGCATATTGAGAGTTGACTATCCTGAATGGTCAACTATTTGAGTCCTTATGGAACTTATGATGCACTCATCTGATGGATGACTTTCCTTGAGCATTATGTATATGTTTCTTTTTCAATCCCTCTTTGCATGAGGGATATCATGTCGGGTCTCAACCCTTGTTGGAGACCGTTTTACACCACATGCTTTAGAATTTCACACTTGGTCAACAACATGACTTGTCCTATACTTGCACATGAAGACAACAATGTTAGATAAAAAAACAACATATTATCATCATGTTTCCTCCTTGGATTTTGTCACATTTCTTGTTCTTGCAACTCCAGTTGTTTCAATGTATCATTAGAAAAACTCTACATTATTGTTGATGATTCATATAGGAATGTTCATAATCAAAGATCCAACAAATTTTTATATCTCTTACAGCTCTATCAGGAGCTCAGTGACAAAGGATGGTGCACCATTCTAGAATCAATTGAAGACAACAAGCAATGATGATTATGTTCCTTATTATATGTTTTTTCTTTCCTTTAATCATCAGTAGTGTAAAATGTTCCTTTTGACACATTGTCTCAGCTACTCCTATGACTTGTGTTGGACACTTGGTTTTTATTATCTAATGAATACATACAACATATGTGAAACACTATTCAATTATGTACTTTTCTCCTCTTGCAAAACAATGTTTGAAACATTATAATTGAATATCAAAATGAAAGCATCTCCTTTTCATTTCATGCAATACTTAATTTTATAATTGATATCAAGAAATTCTAAACATGTTATATTTTAAAATTCCACAACATTCAAGGACTTGCAATGGTTAAAAAACTAGAGAGGTTAATTAAAATTTTCACCTTAAAATGAAACTTTAAACAAATCATATCTATCAAATTAAGTTGTAAGTGAAAATTTGAGAACACTTTTGGTGACCTCTACAAGATGCTTTCCTGTTAAGCACTAGGTCAGTTTCCTTATGAAAATTCATTGGGCATGGAGTCACTTTTTCCCTTTCAAACTTAGAAAACTCATGAATCAACACTAAAAACTCCTCCAACCAGCATAAAACCCAAGCAAAACAAAACATAGCTAGAACAACAGTAGCAAAACAGGCCCTAACGACTAGAAACACATGTGCAACAACACATATTGAAGGAAACTAAAAGGGTATGTGCTTTGAAATAACTTATTGAAAGTGGCTAAACTACTATAATACAAAGTAGTACCTCAAGCTTCAAAAGCAATGCTTTAGATGAATCCCATTGACTGGGATGAAAAGCATTTCTCCATTCAACTTAGAGAGCTAGAATGAATTCCACTCCTTGCACTCTACTATGACATAAGGGCCATCCCAAAAAGCATCAAAATCCAAATTCCTTCTTGGTTTTCTCTTTTGTTCATCCCATTTGAGGAAAAAATCTCCAACAAAAAACTCTTTGATTTCTTCACAAAATTTTGTTATTATTTTGTTGTCTAATTCCTCATATGGCTAAAAATTGGCCCTCTTGAATAATGCATCATCAAATTTCTTTTCATAAGATTTAAGTTCATTGATTGGTATCGATCCAATCATGGCTAGACCTTTTTGAAATTCCTTTTCAAAATCTGGCAACCCATCTGGTTGCTCTACTAGAACTAGTAAATCAACAATCATTTCTTCAAGTGGGATAAAATCTCCAATAAGAAGATCCTCTTCAAACTCATCTTGAAAAATAAAAGAAAGAAGGGCAATCTATTCTTCTTGATGCTCTCCATTAAGTGATTCTAAACCTTCAAAACGATCCCCTCTGGGGATCTCTTATTGATTCTAGTTTTTTTCATCAATTTGCATCGCTATCCACTTTGGATCCACCTCTACATATTGTTGAACATTCTCTTCCAAATATTGTTGTAGAGCTTGATCTTCAAATAGTAGCTCCATCCATTCTTTAACAGACCTCTGCTCTTCCTCAAGATCTTCTTCCTAACTTGGGACTTGGTCATCAAACAACAACTCTTTCCATTCTTTAGTAACCTCCTCAACTTTCAAGAACTTTAGGTTATCATCAAAAGGTTGACCTAGGTCCTTGACCAGGTTAGGGACTATTGCATCAGGCTCATGTGTCACATAAATGTTCAATCTTTCCTCCTCCTTGTGGCTGAAAAGATCATGTTTGTGCTCTTGGGAAACCCACTCACTTACCTTCTCTTCTTTGTTGGGTACATTGGGACCTGAGGTCATAGATTGATTATTCAGCCCATCTATGGTGTAGAGATTGAATTTACTAGGTTGGGAATGTAGGGATCAATATGGTCCTAGAAGTTCAGACCTAATAGTAACTCTGGTACCATAGTGGATCCTAAAGAATAAATAGAACCAATCAGTAGATAGGAAGCCTCCTAATTTAGCAGTGAAGTCTCTAGATAGACACAATGCAAAGTGAGTTGGATGTTCAATCACATGAATGTCCTATGGGACAAAAAATCTTGGGCAAGCATGGAAGGTGAGGGCCAAATTTTTAATCACTCCTATTGTTTGGAAAAGAACCATCCAATTGTACTACCCCCTTAGCAATAGGTTCATAAGCTAAGCCCAACTTGTTTGAAACACTCTTTGGCATCACATAGTTGCTAGCTCCAGAGTCTATCATGTAGTTGTGGATGAGTTTGTCCCCAATTATAAGGCTCAAGTAAAAAGGAGGAGGTTTTACTTCCCTATTCTGATGCTCGCTTTTCACTTCTGGATTATTGGAAAGCACCATTTTGTTCTTCTCTACATTTAACAAATCTAAAGATGCAAATTTAGTTAGAGATTTTTGCAACAAATATTTTTGTCCTAGAATGTGGAGTGCATCCATGATGGGTAGGCTAACTATATCCCTCTTTAAATTCTCTACTACATTGAAAGATACATGGTTTACCTTGTGTTGAACTGTTGATGAAACTATATCATTTTCTCTTTGTTGTTCTCTCTGTAGAATATGCATATTCATGGGTACTAGGGTAGTGCGAGACGTAGTCTTGATTCTAGTCCTTTGCAGCTCTTGTTGTTGTGAGTTTACAACTTGTTGATCAACATCCATTCCTCGTCTTTTCAATCATATTTTTTTGGAAATAGATGAACCTTGTTGGTTTAGACCTTGGAAGTGATTGATTCCACAAAAGTTAGTTCTATGCCAGTTCATCAAAGCAATTTCAGAATTATTACATTGATCTATATTTCCACTTGGTAAGTTCTCTTGGCCGACATAACTGTTTTGTACAACAAGAGCTTGATTTTCCATTCTATTCATACAGATAGCCTGATTGTGAGGTTGATCACAAGGATAGCACCACTATTGTTCTTGGGCCAAGTTATTCTATGGCACAAGCTCTCTTGATGGGCTAGGGATGTTAGGATCATAAATTTTAAAAGCCCTAGGGTTAAGATTTATTTTTTGATGATAATTTTGGTTTAATGTCCCCTACTTTGTTGGTTTTGTTGATAATGGGTTGGATGAGGCCTTTATTCTTGGCCAACTTGTTTTTTTAAGATTCATGTACTCATTGCTAAAAGTCTTCCCTAGAGATTGCAACATGTTTTTTATCTCCTTAATCTCCCTTTTTGGCTCTGGAATCACATTCTCTTGGGTGGAGGCTTGATAGCCTATTGATGGGACAACATGTATAGAGGCTATGGGGGGCATATCTATAGGTGATTGAGGAAATATAGGCATGAGTGGCCTAGGAGAAATCTTACCCGTTTGTATCAGATAGTTTTAAGCTCTTATGACAATTTCTTATGAAGGGCCATGTGCATGGTTTTGATTTGATTTTCTTTAAAAATCAAAGAAAATAAACGCCTAAGGCATTCGACCTAGGAAATATATGAAGCAAAACATTAAAAATTAAAATAAAATATGATAAAAATCACATTCGGCCTAGGCATGGGGAGAAACCCTAGCCACAAAACCACCTCCAATACTTCATTTTGATTGCCATTCACATCAGCCCTGTCAAAGAGAGAAAAAGGTTTGTTGGGTGTCGCGATGGGAAGTTAGGGTTTGAAGCTTGGGGCTCAATTCTTCACCAATTTTTGACACCACCATTTTCGATTTACCCCTACAAACTGATGGTAAGCTATTTGCCATCTTTTTGACACATTTTTTGTCTCCATTCAAAGATAAATTAGGTCTCTAGGCCACAACTATCATTATGTTTTGATGCATTTTTGTTGTTCTGTTGTGTTGACATCTCCTTCACCATTATCATGGCCGCAATTGGAGGGTTTTTTGAGTCATTTTATGGGGCTTGGCCATGGATTCCATTAAGTTATTCCAAATATTATGAAGGTAAGCTCCATGATTGATTTCAATTTATGGCATTTTCCTCTTAAATAAAGCTTTCTCAAGATTTTTTTTACAAAAATATGAAGGGTTGTGGGATTTTTGGGCTCAACCATTTACATAGTTCGTGACCACTATGCATTTCTTCCTCCATTTGTCTTTTGAAATATGAGGGCTCAGCTCGACCATGTAAATTCTATCATAGTTGTTGAATGGCACCACCTTTTGAGTATGAGCTTCCATTTTCAGGGTTTCTCAAACCCTTATGGTCATGGGCCTATTGCTTTATTTCTCCTTTTTACTTTGAAAATGAGGGGATCGACCCTTTTTTTGCACATGAGCATATTCAAAATGAAAATTTTCCTTTTTCCTATAGGTATTTCGCACTTTCAAGGCTACAGGCGTGTAGCTTACATTTCACGATTTGGAGACACTAAAATAGGGTTCAAACCCTTGACTCCCTCTTTTTTCACTTGTATTTGAATCCTTCCATCTTGCATTTTGGAAATGGAACTCATAAAACTTGAAAGAGTTTATCCTAAACCTGACGTGACACCATATGACTGATTTTTTTCTTTAGACATTCTGCCTTGACATGAAACCACTGTATTCAGATTTTGTGAAACATGGCTTTATGCTTGATCTTTCTGTAGTATAAGTGCATGATTTTTTAATGATGAAATGACTCCATGTTGGACTCATACTATTCCTGAAGCATATTTTGTTAGATGTAACATTCAAATTTTACCTCACATATGGCCTCCTTGGTAAAATTTTTTTAGCATACTATTTAAATGGTATAGGCCATTTCAATACATTTGTTTTCCTTTGATTTGCTTTAAATGCATAATATTTGTCAGCCTCCTACAATGATTTTAATAACTAAGCCCTTGTAGTTATGATTTAGAGATTGGACATATGACCTGAATATTTATCTTAACCACCATGAAGGTACATTTAAATTGTCAACCTAGGGACATGAACTTGAAATGGGTCAGCACAATATGTGCACTAGGAATTTCAAAGTAGGCATCTTTATCTTATAACTAAGAAAGACTTAATGTTGAAAGTAAACTGGATGAAAGGAAACAAAGAAAATGTTGAACATCACTCAATGAAATCTAAACTAATTATGCATGACAGGAAGTAAACTCTAAGCATCCAATAGGAAACTACTCTGCCCACTTTGGTTGCAGGAACAATCACAAAATGGAATTCTAGTAGTTGCAAGATCGGTCAATTCCAGAATCTTAACTAATTACTGAACATAAACTAACACTAATCTAGCTAAACTAAAGGAACGAATTACTCACCAGGTGGGCCCCCTTGGATGAGTATCCTCTAAACTAATGCAAACTCAAAAAATCAAATCAGAATTGTATTTCATTCATCAAAAAATGCAATTACAAAAGTATGGTCGATTATCAGTTTGTACAAAAACTTGGCGATTGACTCACTAACTTGCTAGCTCGAGGTAGGAGGATTCAAGCCTTATTTATCAACTAAACAGGGCCATTAACTCCCACTAACTGAGAAGATGCTATTTAGGGAAAATGAGAAGAAAGTGGAAAGAGCGGTTACGCATGCAAGGGAACCCGTTTCGTCATGCATGCCCAAATGTGGACTCGACCATTGTAGTAACGCCCACAATGCTCAATGCCATTAAATATTGGTTCAAGGTGGCTACATGAGGCTGACATGCGAATCTTTCACCATCGTCTTCAGTTGACCTTCGCGCGACTTCTCAACCTAATCGACTGGCAACTGCATTTCTCAACTTAGTATTTCAATCATGTCTGTAGAGTAATGTTAGTACACATAATAATTGCATAATCATAACCACCTTAAAAAGAACATTCATCAATCACATGTAAAATAAATATAGATGGTCCACATATAATAGGTAAATGTCATTAAAACTAGCAAAAATGAAATTAGTCCCAAATGTCTTATGACTGAGAGAAACCATATAAAAGTGTCAGCATATAATACCAAAGTTTGTGGTAACTTGAGAAAATAACAAGAGATTCTACCCCCCTAAATAGGCCAAAATCTAGACTCATCACTCCCCCTAACTTAATGTTTAGCTATACCTCGAGCAAGGGAAGAGTTTTGTTTTTTATTTGTTAAGGCCCTGAAGTTTCCGACTTATAGTTGTCCAATGTCGGTATCTGCTGTGGGTGAATCAGAATTCCAGTAAAATCCTGCCAACTTATCAAGCCTCCTCCATTGTTGTTGTCCCTCTGCAATTTCATACCTATAGAATATGAAATTAGGTATAGGCCATAGGAGGGTAGGTGGCTGAAAAGTTAGGGGAAGCCATTCTTGCCCCTTAGTTCTCCCAAACTGGATGTATCTTTCTATTCTCTTCAGTGCAACAATGTGGTTGTGATTAGAATGTGGCTAAACCTGCTTTAGCTCATCAGTCAATAGGTTCCATCTCTGGGATAGATATCCCCTCATAGTATCTTCTTTTACTATATTTTTTACTTCATACTCACTGTAAATAGCTTCAATACAAGGCATAATTCTATTACCATAGCTCATCCTAAAGAGCAATCTATTCCAATCTGTATAAATGTCTTTGGGGTTCTTTGATTCAGTCCTAATTGCTAGGGGAATATTGAAATCCTTCTTCTTGTAAGAATTTTATTGTTCACCCGAACTGATTTCATTTTGTACCTAGGATATGGGTATGTGCAAGATCATCATGAAAAAAAACAAGCCCTTAAGTGGCAATAAAATTCAGAAAATCAGAGTTAGGAAACTTGACGTAAAACTTTGAATAAGTTATCTATATTATTTAAAAAAATATGTGGAAAACTGAATTTACTTTCTAAACTACTAGGTTTATTTTAAAAAAAAAATCTATTTGGTGAAAACTTAAAATTTCAATGTAGTAGTACTTAAATTTTAAGGAAAAAATATGAAGTAGGTGATTGTCTGACCACCCCAACCACAATAAAATGATAATACTTTTTTATAAGATTTAATATATAATTAGGGGACTCATGTCCTAATGTGATGCATATTTTTTTGTAATTTTTTTCCAAGTAAATAATTAATTTTGAATTTTTTATTACAAATTTCAAGAAATATAAAAAATTGTATGTCTATTCACCTTAACTTGGTCAAAACTTCATGAAATTCATTTTTTTTAATCCTATAGTATGTGAAGCACAAAACGTGACACATTTTTTGGATTCAAAAAAAGTAATACCGTTTGAAAGCTATATATGTTTTCCAATCAACCTATCAATGAGGAATTTAGTTGTAATTCAAATAGAAAATGAATACTAATTATTTATTAAATTAAAAGTAAAGCATGATTTATATTGGTGGAAAGATGAGAATCTCCTTTAAAAACCCTTTTCATTTCATCAAATTTGGGTTAAAAAAAAGTCATCAGCCACATGGGCCATCATATCACTTAGATATCACCACTTTTTGGCCCATCGTGATCTTGCACATACCCACATAAATGCTCTCAATTGTATGTCTCCAACATAAGGCAGTGGGTTCTAGTCTCGGTCTTTTGGGACAAAAAGGTTGCGTAAATAAAATTCACATAACAAATTTTTCATATTAGAGGAAGCAATTTTGTAGGCATTGAATAATTTGGTAGGAGTTTCAATGGAGGGGTTCAAACCTTAGATGATTCTTGACATTATAAAGGAAAGGTATTTCTCCTTCAAGTGCAAATCATAAACCCTTGGATGGGTTTTGTATTCCAAGATTTGTGGCTACAGATTTTCAATGCCACTTAACCTTTCCTTCAGGAAGATAATTTTGTCATTCTTTTCTTCGATCATCTCATCTCTCTCTTGGATTTATTTTTTCAACCGTTTCTTCTCCTCCTTCCATTCCTCCTCTCTTCTCTATATTTCTTTCCATAAATTTAAAATAGTTGTATGTACTGAAAAATCAGGAGGGTTATGGATTCCTACCAATATTTTTCGTAGATGGTTGCTTCCCATAGAGAACAATCTACATAGATTCAAGATTTCCCATCGATTCAAGTTGTTGAGGTATGATTCCTCTTTCCTTGTTCTGTTGCAGGGCCTCTTATTCTTCTTTTTGTGGTGGCTATAGGAACTCTTGATCTATTTCCTGACTTTGTTGCAGTAACTCCCACTATTGGTCTTATTGTAGGAACACCCAACTTTCTTCATGTTCTTGACTCTCAACTTCTTCTGCAATGGAAACAAGATTTGCCAGGGTCATTTTTGCTGCCTTTTCAATCAAATATTCTTCTTTTACTTTCATCTACTACATTGGAGCATATGTGATTTCACATGATGTCCCACTACTCCATTGGAGCATCTACACTTTCACACTATGTCCCACCAAGCTCAGAATCGATCGACTTCAATTCCTTAAGAGGGATTTTTCATTTTTCTTTGGGTATAGGATGAACCATGCTAGCCTTCCTTTTCTTAGAGCTTGTTGCATCTTTTTGCGTAGGTTGTGTTTTTATTTTCCTTGTTTTTTCCTCCCTCTTTTGTGCTCTTTTTTAATTATAGTTTTCAAGGGAACATCATCATCATTAGAGTCTGATGAAGAATTTTATTTTTCATTCTCATTATCAAAGGAACTAAAATTTATAGTTTTTTCTTCAATGGGGGAATCCACACCAGCACTAGAGGTCAAAGCACCAGGGGTGCCTTTGGTCGTGCTCAATTTTCTGCTAGACCTATGGGGCCGAGGTGAAAATTTGGGCTAAGATGGTTTGGGTCTATATTTCTTAGTGTTCACAAAATCATACCAAGCCATTCTAGGTGTTGTATCAAGCAAAGATCTTATAACCAACAATTTAATTAGACAATGGTGAGATACAAATTTTTCCCTACATTTTTTATTTTCCATTGGCATAATGGAGATAGGGCTGTATAGGACATTGTGCATGTCCATATTTCTCTTGTGCCTCAGATGGTTCAACAATTTTAAGTGCATTGAATGCAGGTTCGACAGTTGACCTTCGTAGGTGATATATCTAATGATGTGTACACTTGTCTTCTTCCATGGCTCTGGTAGAGAGAGTCTCTTAGCACCTTTCTTGTCAATTGTGAGTGGAGGGTCACCATGTATTGTGAATATAACCCTAGTTGTCTTGGCGTCATTAGAAATAGGGTAAGTTTCACCATTAGCTGGCAACCTTGAAAATTCTACAATTTGTTCTTCAGTCCCTATGACCTCCAGTCCTTTCACTATGGCATTTCTGTCTGAAAATGTCTTAGAAATCTCCAATGAAAAACCCTCATCAAAACCAGCCAACTTCATAAAATAATCTAACCAACGACAATTCTGAAATTTGGCTAAGCATATTGCGTCTTGTAACAAAGCATCATGAGTCAAGGGCTCATTCCGAATGAGTCTGCCTCCCATTGTCTAAACTCAACTTGTCACTCTACAAAATTACCTCTGTAATTCTCAAATTCTTTCTTGTTTGCTTGTTGGGTGAATCGTCCACTGAATTTCCTTCACTCTTTTTTTAGAAATTACCACTTGCATTTCAAAATTATGACAAAGTTAATAATAGCGAGAAATGGTAATAAAAGGGAATCATAATGAGAGGAAATGGTGGCAGTAGTTTAGTGTCACATCACACATGCGATATGTCTTTCATTTTAAATTTTGAATCAGCTCAACAAGATTTGCTAATAGAGACAATCATGTATCGACATGTGGCAATATTTCTGCATCTTTCTTACCCCTCCCCCCAACCTAAATTTGGACATGTGTTGACACATGCAGGATGGAAATTTTGATTTGATAGGGGATTGAAGGAAATTATGTGAATGTCCATATTATCGTACAATGATTAAATGAAACACTCAAAAGGATAATTAAGAATGCAATTAACATGCATGTACTTGAGTGTGTACAAACATGATTGTAGATAATTCATTACAATGATTGGGGAGGAAATACCACTTGCATTGTTGATCAATAGTTGAGAAATTAATGACAATGAGGTGGAATGGTGTGAGGTGAAAAGAAATGATGGAAGAGAGAGAAAGGTGGTATGGATGGGCAGATGGGTGAAGAAAGGGATTTCTACAAAAGTAGAAATATTTATTATGCCAAGTACATACCTCATTTAGTTGGAAGGAGGGATACTAGGTTCACTGCCTTTGGCTACAGGAACTCCTTAGCTATAGGAACTATGCTTGGGTGTTGTGTGTTGGATACAATACTACAGGAAAACTTCCTTGGAAGTTGGCCTGTGATATAGTCTAAGACAGTGCCCATTCACCAGTAATTTGAATTTCATAGGGTCAATGGTTGTGAGTTGCACAAATCCATTGGGTAAGATCTCAGCAACTTCATATGGCCCTAGCCACCTTGTCTGTAATTTACCTGCATTATCCTTGTACTGTTAATCATATAGTAATGCCTAGTCACCTGGCTGAAATTTCCTCTCTTTGATTAATCTGTCATGCCATTTGACTCTTTGATTTTGCACAAGTTCAATATGGTGAAATTCAAATTTCCTCACCTTGTCCAATTCATTCAACTGTATAATTCATTCTTTCTGTGCCTTTGAAATACCCATCATCAACTCCATAGCAGTTTTAAGATTCTTGTGCTCAAACTCTATAGGCATCATGGTTGTTCTCCCATATAGTAGCTCAAATGGGGTGAAGCCTATAGTTGTGTTCCAAGTGGTCCTATAAGCCCAAACTTCTTCTAATAATCTATTTTCCGAGTCCTTTTCATGAATATGCACTATTTTGGTGAGGATGGCCTCAATCTCTTCGTTTGTCACCTCATCCATTTTCTTGAGGGTGATAAGGAGTAGATTTCCTATGTCTAATGTTATATTCATTAACCAATGTTGTAATAAGGGCTGATGTAAACTAAGTGCCTTAATCAATTACTATTTCTCTTGGTACCCCACATCTTGTGAAAATTTCTTCATAAAGAAATTTTGCAACTTTGTTGTCTCTTGCAAGCTTCATGGCTTTGACTTCTACCCACTTTGTTACATAATCAGTGCACACTAAAATACAGGACTTACCATTGGATGGAGGATCAATGGTTCCCAAAAATTCTAGGCCCCACTTGTCAAATAGAGTGACTGCCACTTGTGGACAATGTGGCATCTCCTTGTATACCTTCCTGCATCTTTATATAATTTAGGCCACTAGTATCCCGTGTTCATGATTTTCATTGTTGTCCTTTTAGCTGCAAAGTGGCCTCCACAGGGTTCATCATGGAATACATGCAAAATTTCATAGGTCTCATCTTCCCTCACACAACATCTCATAATGTGATTTGGTCCAGTATAAAACATGCATCCAAATATTCATGAAAAAGGGAATTATTTTTCAATCATCACCCTTCTCTCTTTTGGGGAGAAGTGAGGAGGAACTCTCCCTGTCACAAGGTTATTGGCTATGTCAGCATACTAGGGTATTTGCATACTAATGGAGAATAGATTCTCATCAGGAAAGGATTCATCTATGGCTTGACTATCTTTTGATGTGGTCAACCTTGAAAGAAAATTTGCAACCACATTTTCCTTCCTTGGTTTGTCTACAATAGTTATGTCAAATTCTTGCATTAATAACAACCATCTAGCTAATATTCCTAGGATTAGGGGTTTTTTTCATGAGGTATCTAATGGATGCATGATCAATGTGTACAAAAATATGATAACCCATTATATAGTGCCTAAATTTATTCAATGCATAGATTACTACTAGCATTTCTTTCTCTGTGATAGTGTAATTCAATTAAGCTCCCTACAAGTTTTTAGTAATAAAATAAATGGCATTTCAATAGCTTCTACTTTTTATCCTAGGACTGCTCCTATTGCATAATCCGAGGCATCAATATGGATGTGGAAAGGAATTTCCTAAATTTTTCCCTTAAGTATAGGAGAATGAGTTAGAGCTATTTTTAATTTAGAAAATGCTTTATCACAACATTTTTAGTCAGAAGAATATACAATGGGGCTGATATTTTTCTAAAATCCTTGATGAAACGTCTATAGTAGCCTGCATGACCTAAGAAAAGCCTAATATCCTTTTGTTTTGCAGGTATAGGTAGATTTTTTATTACCTCAATTTTTGTAGGATCAACTTGAATGCCAAGGTGGGAAATGTAGTGGCCAAGAACTACACCTTCTTGCATCATCATGAAACACTTTTCACTATTTAATGACAAGTTTTGGTCTTCACATCTTTGTAGAACCTTCTTCAAATTATCCAATGCTTCATCAAAGGTGGCACCATAGGTAGTAAAATTGTCCATATAGATCTCCATGCAGTCAAGGGAGATATATGAGAATATATTGATGACCGCTCTCTAAAAAGTGATAGGTGCATTGCATAACCCAAAGGGAAGTACAAAATAGACATATGTCCCCCAAGGACATGTAAATGTAGTCTTCTCTTGGTCTTCTGGTACAATTTGAATATGATTGTATCCACTGAATCCATCAAGAAAAGATAAATATTTTTTTCTTGCAAGAGAGTCTAGGACTTGGTCTACAAAAGGCAAGGGAAAATTATATTTCTTATTGGCAACATTGAGTTCTCTGTAGTCAACAAAAACTTGCCATTTCCCTCCCTTTTGGGAACAATCACCAATAGATACACCCATTGGCTGTCTAAAATAGGGTAGATAAATCCTACGTCCAATAGCTTTTGCAGTTTTGTTTTGACAATTTCTCTCAATGTAGGGTTAATTCTTTAGTGTGGCTATCTGATAGGTGTACACACATTTTTGATATATATTCTATGAGTGCAAATTTTTTGATCTAATCCCTTCATGTCATGATAATCCCAGGAAAATTCTTTTTGATGGGCTTTCAACAATTGTGTCAATTTCAAATGTTGTCCCTCATTCAATTTACTATTGATGTTTAGATATTATCCTTCAAACACCTATACTGGTGTGACTAGATCTACCATAGTTGCTTCATTAATAAAAGGTATGTTACGTTTAGTTGGAAACATTGTGTGAAACATACCTGTTGTTGCAGGAATTGTGTTTGTTGGAAGAGTGGTTGTAGGAAGTTTGTCTACTAGAAGAGTTTCTATAGGAAGATCATGCATAACTAACAAAAGTGTTTGTTCAATGTTTGCAGAACCAAACACGTGAGTGGATGATGCTTCCTCTATCTGACACTAGTTTTAAATGGTACTATATAACACCTCATCTTCATCTTGAATTTGCAGGAACGGACTTCTTCCAAGCATCATGAGAAGCACCATAGAGTTGACGTCTTTGGCTTCCTCACCAATATGTGGCCATACTAATATTTTTCACTGTGGGATGGTTGAGCAGGAGGATACATAACAATATTTTTAGTGTGTGTGCCATCTGAAATGGTCATGTCACTTGAGTGGCATCCAATTTAAGCATCTGCAATTTCTAACCAGGGTCGACCAAGGATAAGTGGATACCTCCTAGTGTGGCTTTAGGGGAAAAAAACATGAAGTCAACTCGATACTCCCAAGAGTCTAGGATCACCACAAGGTCTTCTACAATACCATGAGGCTTAACAATGGAACTATCAGCAAGTTGTAGGACTGTAGGAGTGGATCTCATGTTTGCAATATTTAGTTATTGAAGGATATCTTTAGTCATCACATTGATTGTTGCACCCAAATCAATCAAAGCATTCTTTATGTTCATCCAATTTATGAAAACTTCAACTACATGGCTACCTAGATCACTATACTTTGGAATAATTACTTTTTTAGGCATGATGTCAGCAAGTTATGCTACTACATGGACTGTGGTGGGGTCCTTATTTTTCCTACCTAGTTTCTTGAGGCATGATTCCTTGATGGCTTTGCCATAGATAGGGACATCTTTTATGGCCTTAAATAGTGGTATTTGGACACATATATACTTTAGCTAATCTAGAATATCAAAAATAGTTTCCTCCTTGTCTTCCTTTTTCTTGGCAACTTCTAATCTCTGAGGGAATGGTGGTTCTTGTGTTGTCTACTTTGTTGGAGTTGGTTCAAGATTTTTAGTTGCACAAGGCTGAATGGGATTAGTCAAAGATTCCTCTTGCTCTTCCACAGGGAGCTCAGTGATAATGGGGGTGGAAGGAGTTGAAAAATTTGTTCCTGAACATAGACGTATGTCACTTAAACTCACAACATATGCAGGAAATTGATTTGGATCAAAAAAATATGTAGGTTGTTGCTATGGTTTATTATTTGGGTTGGGTGTGGATTGGGCTGGTAACTGGGTAGGTTTAGGTACATGTTCACTTGGATTAGGAGGGGGCATTATAGCAGGTTTTTGGGTTTTAGAAGATGGTTGCATATAGCTAGTGGTTTGGTTTGGCCATTGTTGGCCACCTCTCCATTGAGATTTTTGCTGCTAGTTTCCTGGAGGTTGTTGCCATGGTCCCTGAAACTATTACCAATTCTCCTGAGGTGAGGGATTTTGATAATTGGACCAAGTATTGGGTGGGTTATTCCAAGACTGGGGTGGGTATCCTTCATAGCTAGAATGGACAGGGTGGCTACCACCAATTACCAGAATACAAATTAAAATATGGTCTAGAAAAAGATAGTGGATCTAGTGGCATACCTTGTCTTGAAGCCCATGGCCTTTTTTGTGAAACAAAGTAGACTTGGTCTTCTTCAATTTGGATTGGTTTGAACTTAGGTGGAATTTTTTTAATGTCAATGTTAACTATCAACTTACATCTACAATCCCTCTTCTTCTGTCTACAATGAGGGAAATATTCTATTAGTATTTCCTCTGCCTCCTCATGTTTCTTCTTAGCCTAAAGTGTATCCAGCTGAGTAGCTATATTGTATATTATATCCTGCTTGAAATCTGCCAACAAATTAGTAATCTCCATCCTTGAGACTCCACTACTGGATGTCTTACCCATAAAGGATTGGTAGGCTCTTCCTTTCTTTGAAGCTGCCCTAGAATAATTTTGACATATCTCCCTGATATCATCAAAGGGACTTGATTGATATCTCCTCCTACCATCAGGTCCAAGGAAATAGTGCAACTTTCATTAATTCCTCTCAAGAAAATCAACGTTTGTCAGTGTTAATTAAGTGTATGATGTGGAGATTTTTACAGGAAAAACAAAAACCTTAAAATGAAGTCTTCTAATCTCTAATCTTCCTTTTGCTACATTCTAAAAATTTCACCTCCTCTCATGTCACTACCCCTACAATATTCCTTGTATTTCTCAAAAAAATATTATTCATATCTTCCCAAGTTCTCACCATATTTCTGCCAAGGCTCATAAACCATCTCAATGCAACTTCTTTCAGAGTAGTTGGAAATAAATTGAGTTTGTGGGCATCAGTGTTATATTCTAGCTTCTACAGATTATATCAAACTCAAAAAAGAAGGTATCAAGATCTTCTATGACAAGCCCATAGAATTTAGGAAGGATTGAAGTAGGGATATTTTTGAGGTTATCTACTTCATTCTGTTCAACAATGGGAAAAGGGAAAGTTGGTTGGTTCTGCCTGTTAGGCCTATCTCCATTTGCATTAGCCATGCATGCTTTATGAAATTCTATAATAAAGGGTTCTTAAATAGGATATTGATCTTCAAGGGAAACTTTAGAACTAGTCAAGTCAGGGAATATATCAGCAAAGGGTTGTGGCTCTTCTTCTTCATCTCCGGGAAGATTTGGAAGCTCTACTAGCTTAAATGGCTCAAGCTTATTAAGAAGGAATTTACCATAATCATCTCTTCTTCTTTTATGCATGTGGTATCAACTCAATATCATCCAAATCACACAAAGAATGGGTGGGAAAAATTAGTGGATCATAAATTCTATCACTAATAGAAAATTCTAGAAATATTACAACAAATTTTTTATCAACGACTCCAAAGGATTTCCTAGTTTGACACCATCCTCGATAAATGTGCCAAAAATGTTAGCCTCCTACAATGATTTTAATAACTAAGCCCTTATAGGCATGATTCAGAGATTGGACATCTGACCTGAATATCTATCTTAACCACCATGAAGGTACATTGAAATTTTCAACCCAAGGAGGTGAACTTGAAATGGGTCAGCACAGTATGTGCACTAGGAATTTCAAAATAGTCATCTTCATCCTATAACTAAGAAAGACTTAATTCTGAAAGTAAATTGCATTAAAGGAAATAGAGAAAATGTTGAACATCACTCAATCATATCTAATCTGATTATGCATAACAAGAAGGAAAATCTAAGCATCCAATAGGAAACTACTTTGCCCACTTTGGTTGCAAGAACAGTCACAAAATGGAATGATAACTACTCCTCCAATAAAATCTAAGATTGAGGAAACTACTCTGCCTACTTTGGCTGTAGGAATAGTCAATGCTAGAATCATAACTAAGTAGTAAACAAAAACTAACACTAATCTAGCTAAACTAAAGGAACAGATTACTCACCAAGAGGGATTCCTTGGATGAGTATCCTCTAAACTAATGGAAACTCAAATACTCAACTTAGAATCTTATTTCATTAATCAGAAAATGCAATTACAAAAGTATGGTTGATTATCAACTTGTACAAGAACTTGGGGATCGACTCACTAACTCTCTAGCTCGAGGAAGGAAGATTCATGCCTTATTTATCAAATAAACAGGGCCATCAACTCCCACTAACTGAGAGGATCTCACTTAGGGAAAATGAGAAGAAAGTGGAAAGAGTCGTTATGCATGCAGGGGAATTCATTCAGACATGCATGCCCAAACATGGACTCGACCACTACAGTAATGCCCACAATGCTTAATGCCATTAAAGATTTGTGCAAGGTGGTTACATGTGGTTGACACGAGAATCTTCCACCATCATCTTCAGTTGACCTTCGCGTAACTCCTCAACCTGATTGACTGGCAGCTGCATTTCTCAACTTAGTATTTCAATCATGTCTTTAGAGTAATGTCAGTACACATAATAATTTCATAATCATATCCACCTTATAGAGTTTTCATCAATCACATGCAAAATAAATATAGACGGTCCACATAATAGGTAAATTTAATTAAAACCAGCATAAATAAAATTTGTCCCAAATGTCTTATGATTGAGAGAAACCATATAAAAGTGTCAGCATATAATATCAAATTTTGTGGTAACTTTAGAAAATAACAAGAGATTCTACCCCCCTAACTAGGCCAAAATCTAGACTCATCAATACTATAAGACTCATACTCATTTGATAGCACCTCCATGGTTTGTCAAGAAACATATTGTAATGATGGATTTCTTCCTGCAATGTTTAAAACTGGATTAGTAACACCTGCAAGTCAATAAAAAACATCAAACAATAGAATCCAAAGAAGAAATGTGGGTATGTGCAGGATCATGATTGACCAAAAAGTGGCGATATGTAACCCATTTGATGGTCCATGTGGCTGACGACTTTTTTTTTTACCCAAAATTGATGAAACAAAAAGGGTTTTTAGAGGATATTCTAAGCTTCCACCAATATAAATTATGCTTTACTTTGAATTTAATAAATAATTATTATTCATTTTCTATTAGAATTACAAATAAAGTCCTGATTGATAAGCTAATTGAAAAACATCTATAACTTTCAAACGGTATCACATTTTTTCAATCCGAAATATGTGTCACATTCTATGCTTCGCATACTATAGGATTACAAAAAATAAAATTTAATTTCATGAATTTTTGACCAAGTTAAGGTGGTTAGACAGACGAGCTTTTATATTTTTAAAAAATTTGTAATAAAGAATTCATAATTAATTATTTACTTGGAAAAAAATTATAAAAAAATATGCATCACATCAGGACATGAGTCATTTACTTATATCTAAGATATTATAAAAAAATATTATCATTTTATTGTGGTTAGGGCGGTCTGACAGACACCTACTTCTTATTTTTACCCTAAAATTTAAATACTACTGCATTGAAATTTCAAATTTTCACCAAATAGATTTTATTTTTTAAAATAAAGGTATAGTAGTTTAGAAACTACATTCAATTTTCTACAGATTCTATTTTTACATTTTTTTGAAATAATATAGATAACTTATTCAATATTTTACGTCAAGTTGTCTAACTCTGATTTTCTATCTTTTTATTGCCACTTAAGGGCCTGTTTTTTTCCATGATGATCTTGCACATACCCATGTAAGGAAATGCAAGAAACTAGAAAGATCTCACCCATTCCTATGCTCCATGGCTGACTTCCATTACACCTCCTCAAGCTTGCTGTGATAATGGATGCCCTCAGATTTGTGAGCAAATTCTATGTGTCTAGCCTTAGCAAAACCTTTGAAGGATTTATGAAATGACTCTATATGCAAAACTAGAATTTTACTTCTGTTTATGCCAATATTAATATAAGCCTAAGATGCTATAAGAATGCCAAAATAATAATAGATTAAGCGATAATAAATATGAGAGATCCCGAAAATGAGATCAAGTTTGTCATTTTATAGAAAATGCAATCTTGAACGAACGGATGAGATGAGAGATTGAGAGATGCCCTATAATCAATGGCTAAGATTCAAGGTGAAAACTCTCAATTAGGGTTAGAGCAACAATCCCCAAACATGTGGACAAGATTTAATTTGATAAATTAAATCAATGGTGGATAATAAACGTGACCTTGAGATGAAATTAGTAAAAAACAAAAGATAAGGGGATGAGATTTTAGAAAATAAGTAATTTTAGTAATTACTTGATTTGTAGAAGAATAATTCCATTTTGAATTAAATTAATTCAAAATAGGGATTTTGTGAGATAAACAGTAATTGATTTTTGAGATCAATTACTAAAAGAAGAATCAGTTAACTATGTGAAGTCATTTTTAAATAAATGACTTTATTTAAAAAGAGGGAAATGCCTCATAAGGCAATTAAATAATTAATAATAATTATTTAATTTAGAAGAGGCAGTTAATTAATTAAATTAATTAATGAATCTATTTAATTATGAGAGGATTTAGTAATTAGTGACATATTAAATCAATATATTTTAAATATATTTATTTAATAATCAGGAGGATATTAATGATAAGGATTAATTAAATAAATAAGACTTTATTTAATTGTAGGAAGACTTTGATAATTAGTGAGATTAAATAAATAAGATTTATTTATTTAATAATCATGAAGAATGAGAGATTATGAATTAATTAAATAATTATAAATTATTTAATTAATAGTTGAATGTGGGTTAGAAACATAATTAAAATGTCATAATTATGCTAGGACGAAAGATGATAAAATAGTGGTCGCAGGCCTAAGTCATTTTTAGGTGTCTACATTTGTCCCTCTTTGTCATAATGCAGCTTGTCACATTGTGGTAAAGAAAAAAAGTCCAAAATATGCCCTAGTCAAGGTATGGAGTGCCTATGCCCCCTCAGGAAAATTTGGAAAATATCTCGACTAATTTAATCAATGACCAAGAAAGTGATGGTCTGATCCGATTCAGAAACAAAGAACATTAAGCTAGCCAAAATTCCGGTCAAATGAGCCTCTAGCACAACCTACTAGGTCAAAACCCTAAATTTTAGCCTATAAATTGGTTGAAAAGGTCAATCCAAGTGTCATTTCCTCATTTGTTAAATAAAAAATTCAGAAATCAAAGCTCAGAGTGACGATGGTGATTCCAGTGACTACTCACCATGGGTGCCACATGTAGACATTCTGACGACTCGAGGGCGTAGAGGCAATGGTAAGTATCCTATCCCCTTTGTCAAATTTTGAAATTTAATGCATTTATTAGGGTTTTAGGGGGGAAATCAAATGCGTTGCGATGCAAATGATGTCGCATAAACCATAAACGCCTTCGCATTTGATGTATTTGCTTGCATCGCAATGCAAGTATGATGGGTAGGTGGGGTTTGTTTGTATGATTGCACATTCACAAGGGGAAATGACGCAATCACCAGGTTGCAACGCAAATGACTTTTATGCGACACATATGCCATATTGTGATGCAATTGTCAAGTAAAATGCCGCATTTCCAAAATTGTGACACAATTGTCATGTGAAATGACGCATTCATTGTTAAATTGTGCATTTGCTAGTTGTAATACCACATTTGTTGTTGGATTGCGTTTTCGCTAGCCTGAATAATGCATTTGACATATTGCAACACAATTGTCATGTGCAAAGCCGCAATTGACTAATTGTGTCACATTTGTGGTCAACACGATGCAATTATAGTTGACCAAAGTTGACCTTTGTTGGCCTTGTGTCGAGATTTGTTTGGATACATCCTTGACCTCCCAGTAGTAGTAAGATTTCATTAATGTTTCTTAATGTGTTAATCCTTGGCCTTTTTTGTGCAGAGTCGGCTTGTGTCGATTTACACCCGAGAGTTCCGACTAGTGACAAACGCCTTTAGAGATCGCTTGAGCGATAGACAAAGACAACGGCTGATGGCACTAGGATTGTATCACATCACCTATATGTCCATTATTTGAGAAAATAGGGGTTTGCTGACAGTGCTTTGTGAGAGGTGGAACCCAGAGACCTACTCATTTCACCTGCCTACTGAAGAGGTGACAGTGACCCTGGATGACGCCTACCATATTCTCCGTATTTCGATTAGCGGAGAGAGGTTTGCATATTATATGCACTGAGGGTGACAAACCCTATTAAAGATGTATGAGGGTGTCGATGGTGTCCAGTTGGGCATGAATGGTTACGAGATCGGTTCGGATGTTATAGCCGACTGGTTTCCTAGATTTGATGCCATGTTGATGACCTTGATTGTCAGGTTACTGATCCCAGATTGCCATGGTCACAGATTTCCCATTGGATGGGTGGATGTACTTGTTCGCATGCAAGGAAAAAGGACTATTTTTCATTGGGGGCCCTGCTTATTTGCCATGCTTTATCATTAGTTGCATTAGCTTGTTTATCACCAGGGTCATAGTATCAGCTGTAGGACCACCCTACTCATGATCTGGGTTTGGGAGCGCATTCTCATTTTTTGACCACCAGTGCAGATTCAATAGCTAGGTGATGGGATGTCTTATGTTACCTGTATGTGGGGTCAGTGAGCCAGACTCATGTGGGATATATCGAGAACTGGCATCATTAGATTGATACGATGATCAGTTTTGTCTAGAGACCTTACAGAGATTGTGCCCAGTGGCTAGATGAGGATGGCCATTTATCCTTTTGTAGACAATTCCAACACTTGATGGTTGCACGGTATAGACCCAATGGATTATTGAGATGTACTTGCCCCAATGGGTACTACAAAAATTTGGAGAGTAGTAGGTTGTACCAGTAGGCACGACAGAGTATGCTCAATCTTCTCGGGAGACCATGTGGGGGCCCCCCATATCAGTGATAGTGGTCGAGCAGTAGGTTGATGGTTTAGTGGCAGTTCAATGGGTGTGGAGAGGGGGTCCAACAAATCTAGGGATGTCTACTAAGTTCAATGCCTGGTGGCAGATTCATAGGCCCATCCCGTTGATAGATCCAGATGGTCCACCATCAATAGATCGGAGGTCAATCATTCCATGGATACCAAAGAGAGTTCAGGGTGGCAGAGATGGAGGCAGGGGAGGTGGTGGCAGAGACGAGGGAGACGAAGGAGGTGGGGAAGATGGAGGAGGTGGCGGAGATGATGGGGGTGGAGGATATGGGAGGGGTGCAAGGAGGAGGAGGGCGGAGGAAGCCCCAGAGAGTCAAGCATAGAGTGGGTGGTGTACCATTGTCACCCATTCGGGAGGAGGGTGAGGAGAGAGAGCACGAGGTGAGGGTCAAGGAGGTTAGAGGTGGAGTCGAGGAGGTAGAGGTGAGAGGAGAGGAGGTCAGAGGTGGAGATGAGGAGGCAGAGGTGAGGGTCAAGGAGGTGGTAGAGGAGGATCCATTTATTGGGGGACACCCTCCTGATATAGATGTGGAGGAGGTTTGGGTTGAGGGGGAGAGAGACGAGGAGGAGAAGGAGGAGGAGGAGGATGAGGAAGGCCAGAGACTGTGGGAGCGTATAATTTCTGGAGATGATGAGGGTGACGGATCACCCATTTTTCCTACCAATGCCACCATTGATCAATGGATTACAGACTTGATGCGGCCTTGTCTCAGAACATGGCCTTGGCAACAGAGTTAGAGGTCACCTAGGTGGAGAGATATCAGGTTGTTCTCTGATGGTAGAATTCAGATCCGTGGGTGATAGAGTTTCCTGAGTTATGTTCAGGGCCGATAAGAGACATGGCCAAAGAGTTGGCTAGGATGGAAAAGAGAAGGGGGCGGTATAGATTATTATATAAGCATGCGGTTCCCCCAAAGAGACGGGACCCAAGATTGTCCTGATCTTACAGTGGGATAGTCAGTGGCACCCGAACACATAGTAGTATCTGGTCACACAGCAGTAGTCATACCAGTGCTGGGGAGTCCACTGCATCACAGGCATTAGGCCATAGATCACACATCTCTCATAGGCATTCATTAGGCATTAGCCATAGGTCAAAGCATGGGCATAGATCAATGTCATCAGGACACTAGGTAGAGTAGAGCCAACCTCCTATTACTGATCCCATGGGATCTCATAGTGAGACGTAGGAGAGGACGCCTATTCAGGTCACATTCCATTTGATGGGTCAGACACAGCTACCTTACAGTTCACCTCCATGGGATGGAGGAGGGCCATCCTAGGACTTGCTTTTAGACATTTGTATATTTTGATATTCGAGCCTACGAGGTCCAATTTTGGGATATCATATGACTCTATTCTGTGACATGACATTTTTTTTTTTATGATATATATATGCGATGCAGTTTTCATGTGACCTACATGATGTTATGTGTTATTGTATTCTAATGCTTTATCATATGCTTCTGTGATGCTTTTATGATTCTATGAGGTGTATGGATGTGGTTACATATGCATTTTGTAATGTGATGATGATGTGATTCCTATATGCTAATGCAAATTTTATTTATGATGCTTATATGTTGATGCAAATGATGGTTTTATGATATGAGATGGATGAATGTAAATGATAGTGTTATGAAATGTGAATTATGGTATTTGATTTATGCAAATGTGAATGTGAAATTCTCATGCAATTATGTATGAAACTTTTTTTTTTCTTTGTATGTCACAAGATATCATCAGGGACCAAGAGAAGAGAAGGCGAAGATGGATGTTAGTGCGAAGAAAGGCATGCATGTTAGTGCAGAAATTAGAATCCTTCAAAGCTTTGTTATAGTGTTATTCTAGTTGTTTCTCTTTAATCATCATTGGGTGAAAATGTCATGATGGCCGACAAACACTATGATATGACATAGATCAATAGTGTGCAAGGTCGAACCATCACGTAGATCAATAGTCGTAGACAAGCATGATCATGACTCACATGAGGAACATAATTGCCCCTAGTCACTTTGTCATGACCAACCGTCATAAAGACCAAACCAATCATGAGATGTCACTGCTTGTCTAAATCCTAATATTAGGACATCCTTAAGAAACTAGCCACATGATAGTCAAAAACAGATAGTAAAATTAAATCATCTTACTATGTCGTTGCTTCTCTAAATCCTGAAATCAGGATATCCTAGAGAAACTAATAGTAGAGTGATAAGAAGATAAGGATAATTATCATGATATGTCATGGTTCCTCAGAGATAATAAACTAATATCATGATAATCATCAAAAGACAAAAAAAAGTTTTCCAAGTGTTTTAATGTTAGGTGTTGCCAAATGTCGAGCGATATCAAGTTTAGGAAGGTCACATTCAGAATGATGTTGATATCTAGGAGATCGATTCTTGGAGTTAGGAGAATCCATAAAAATTCCAGATGATGATGATGATGCTTAGGAAGGACACGTCCGTAAGCATAAGGAAGTGATAAAATTTGTTCTTCAGAAGGACACATTTTGAACAAGAGCCCAAAGTTTTGACATTATAAATTGTCTTGATATGATTTTGACTATGTTTCATTGCTGACATGTTGAATTGCTGAAAGTGTTTGATGAAACAGATTTCCGATAGACTGATAGTTCAAGATTGTTATAAGATTTGCTTGATGTGAAGATAGTTTGACATTTTTGAAAATGTGGTGCCATGAACCCTAATGGATTGACCTAGTGCGGCCTTGGGGGTCCATCAATTGATGGCCTTGCCTACGTTGTGCACTCAAAGACCTCATAGATCGACACAACCAATGACATTGTCCAAAGGATAGAAGATTGAATCATGATTTTATTTTTCCAAACCTAGAAAGATTGACCTAATGTCTTGGGGATTCAAAGATGAATCTTGCTTATGTAGCAAATGTGCAGAGACAACATATTTTGGACATGGACAAAAGATTATTTGACATGATTGATTGAATGGATCAGATTGACTTTGATTCTGTTTTTGGGATTTTGACATTGATTTGGATGTTTTTGTGTTTTCTTCAGGACATTTTTTAATTTTTAAGACTTTTTTCAAGACTTTTCAGTTTTTTAGGATTTTTTTAGGACTTTTTAAGAATGCAGGATCATGTGCGGTACCCACTATAGTTGTATGATAAAGGTCTTTCCCCTAGACAGATCGGGGAATACCCAAGTCCAATGATATAGAGATAGACAGACAAAAGGCAAGGATATGCAAGGGATGATGTCAACCAAATGCTAACCATGACCGGAATTGAAAGGACTTAAGATGTATGCCATGAATGTGTTAGGCTTTTGTGAGTATGAAAAGTGGATAATGGTTGATTTGAGTAACAGTAGATGGTGAAGCAATGATTGACTACGCATGGCACCTGTTTGCTAGGTTTTCACCATGGTACCTATCCAAAGTGCCTGTTTGCTAGGTTTTCACTATTGGATGAATTCATTTATTTTTACTATTTTTGCCATTTTTTGATTTTTTTCATGTCACCAAGATGCCTATTTGGTAGGTTTTCATCAAGGGATTATTTTTCTATTTTTCCTTCTTTTTGTATTTTGTAGGTTTTTAGCTTAGCTCTCTGATAGTATGTGTAGAAATTTCTCAGATGTAAGTTGTTGATGGGTTCTGTCAGTTTTTCTCCATAAGGTGTGGCCAACTGATAAGCTCTAGAACCAAATGTAGCAGTAATGGTATAAGGACCAAGCCAATTAGCCTCAAAATTTCTAGGCTTTTCACGGTCTGCCTCATTTTTGGGGTTCTGCATGGGAACCAAGTCACTGATTTCAAACTTTCTCACCATTACTCTTTTGTTATAGCTCTGACAGAGACAATTTTGATATGCCTACAAATGATTCAAGGCATTTTCTCACCTTTCTTGTAACATTTCTAGCTCATGTAGGCGAGTATGTCTGTACTCTTCATCATCAATCATTCCTTTCAAAGAGACTTGGAGAGAAGGAATTTCGACCTCGATGGGTACTATGGCCTCAGATCTGTAGACTAGGGAAAATGGAGTGGCTCCAATGGGGGTAAAAATGCTGGTACGATAGGCCCATAAAGTAGGATTAAGTTGTAGGTGCCAATGTCAGCCAGCGTCGTTGATGGTCTTCTTCAGAATGCGTAGAATTTTTTTGTTGGATGCCTCAGCTTGGCCATTACCTTGTGGGTAATATGGGGTGGAAAAATAGTGTTGGATGTCGAATCGCTCATAGAGTTCACGAATGTCCTGATTTTTAAATGGATTGTGGGACACCATACCGAAAAATGATGTAATTTAGGATAAACTTGGATATTTTCTTACCGGTGATGTAAATGAGAGGGACCAACTTGATTTAAGATAGTCATATATGTCCTAGTACGAAGGCGAATTGGGACCAACAATCTCACACACCATTGTTGACTTTGGAATATCGTATGCAGGCATCAAAATCTGTTCCACTAGGAATTCAAACTGTGACACATTCTTAGGGATGTCTAGGAGAGATCCAATGGTAGCCATTGCATCAGCCACCTTATTTTGTGTCCTTGGTATTTTTTCAAATGAAATCATTTTGAAGTACATTAGGAAACTATCCACCATGCGCTTGTAAGGGAGAAAATTTTCATCCTTTGTGTCATAGTCATCATTGACTTTGTTGATGACTAATTGAGAATCTCCGAATTTGAGCAGTGTCTGAATTTTCCATTGAATTGCTATCTTGAGACCTGTGACCAATGCCTCGTATTCTACAATATTATTTGTACAAGGGAAAGGGATCCAAAATGATTTAGGAATTGAATCCCCTTATGGTGTGATAAATAATATGCCAGCTCCTGAGCCGTGCCCAGTGTGCGACCCATCAAAGTATAGTTTCCATGGTAAAGTTGGTTCTGTGTGAAATATTGACTCATCAAGAAAATCACTTATCAGCGGATGAGTGGCTTGGATCGATGCATCTTCCAGTTGATCTACTATTACTTGAAATTTTATAGCCTTGTGCTCCACATATTGTATGTCATACTCGCTTAATATCATGACCCACTTCACCAAACGGCCTATCAATGCTACTCGACTCAGGAGATACTTTCATGGGTCAATCTTTGCTACCAAATGTGTTTGATGGCTTAGCACATAGTGTCTTAGTTTTTGCACCGCAAAGACAACTACCAGGCATGCCCGTTCAATGGTTGTGTAGTTGAGCTCATATCCAATTAGTCTGTGACGGATGTAATATATGGCTCTTTATTTTTCTTCATGGTCATTTTGCACCAATAATGCCCCCATACAAATTCTATATTGCACTTATTTGTCCATACAAAAGGAATGCTTTTGCGTAGCAAGTATTGGAATGGTTGACACTTGTCTACCAACTATGTGATGAAGCGGCGAATAGACTACAATCTACCTTGAAGTGTTTGCAACTCACTAATTCCTTTTGGAGGAGGCATGTCCAGAATTTATTTTACTTTTGTGGGGTCAACCTCAATGCCTCGTCGCGAAACTATGTATCCCAACAACTTGCTTGAAGTGACTCCAAAGACACATTTCCTTGGGTTCAAATGAACCTTGTAATCCTCAAGTCGTCTAAAGATTTTGTCTAGGACTTTGAGATGATATTTTCTTGTCAAAGATTTTTCCAATAGGTCATCCACATAATCTTCTATTAAGATATGCATCATGTCATGGAAGATCATTGTCATAACCCTCTGGTATGTAGTGCCTGCACATTCCAATAGTATGTTCCCCAAGGGCAAGTGAATTTCATTTTATTCTGATCCTCTATTGCAATTCAGATTTGGTTATAGCCTGAAAAACCATCCATGAGAGATAGCATCTCATATCCTACTATGAGGTCAACAATCATGTCTATGTTTGGTAAGGGGAAGTCATCCTTTGGGAAAGCTTTATTTAAATCTCTGAAATCTGTGAAAATATAGATTTGTCCATTTGGCTTGGCAACAGGGACAATGTTTGATATCCAATTAGCATAGTCTATTGACCTTATAAACTTAGCATCCAGTAACTTCTTTACTTCAGCCTTGACAAGTAGTGCAATATGTGCATGCATCTTACACAGCTTTTGTTTGACTGGATTGATTCCTGGGATTAGAGGAAGATTATGTAAAACCAATTTTGGATCAAGGCCTAGCATGTTAGCATATGACCATGAGAAGTTAACTTTCTTGTTTGTGAAGAATTGTTGAAATACGGGTTTTTCTTCTTCTGACAATGATGCGGCCAAGAGAATCATTTTGGGATTCTCTTGTGTGGCTATGTTAACTTCCATTGTGTCCTCAATGAGCATAGCTGATTTTTCCTGTGTTATGGGAAGAAAGTTCAATCCTCCATCCTTAGGCGCCTCAGAGAGGTTTTCACCTAAAGACATTTCTTTCTATTTTTGTGACTAGAGGATTGCACAGTCTCCCCGAAGTAAGCTGCAAAATCTAGATCAATGGAGAACCCTATTTTGTGATCACCCCATGAAATACCTTCTCTTAGCCCCATGAATTTTGTAATTGCATCATTATTCTAAAATATGTCCATCACTGGGGAATCTTGTTGGTCCTAGTCGATCAGTTGTGGGTAAACAAGGGGGATCCCATCATCAATGTTGGTAAAGGATGGGGAAGATGTGAAAATTGTGCAAATTGATGCCTCAAGTGTAAAGGCAAAGTTTCCAGTTTCCACTTCCGTGTTAGATGCAATGGATGGTCCATACTCTGAGTCAGATGAATCGAATTCAAAATCATAATATGGGATAAAATTATCAACATCGTGACTAGTGGTGGGCGTTTTAGAGGTATGGGTAGTGGACTCAGATAAGTTAGGCTCATGGGCGTGCTTAGGAATGGGGTGGGATGATTCAGGTATTGCCGACGACACCTTGTGTTCTTCTGGATTCCAAGGAATGCTTACCCATTCCTTATTTTTGGAATGTCGGTCAATAGGGTCAATGTTATATTCCTGGCAGAATCGTTCCTCAAAGGAAAGTTGGCTAGGTTCCAAGAATAGTTCATCAATGTCGTAGTCACTGACAGTTTTGTCAGATCCTCATTCCCATTCATTTGAGCCAATTTCGGTAAGGGATTCTTCGCATGTCTCAAAACCTTCTGTAGCCATTACGACCTTACTTGAAAGTTCATGGGTACGTTGATCGTCAGTTTTGAATTGGTCAAACCCTAGCCCTATATTCTTTGGTCTTGTAGTCATGATAATAGGTTCCCTTCTTCCGTTGTTGTTCTTTCCAAGGCCGATTGTGCCATCGAAACCTAGGGCTTTGCATATATCATAGCCTTTGCCATAGAGATGCAATGGTAGTGGAGATAGCTCTATTGGATCTTTGTAGATCTAGTTATCTATGTCGATAATGACTTCATTACCCATATCGTCCCACCATGTAAAAACACTTTTTGGTGGCACCTTGAAATTTTTTTTGGGCTCCACTGCAAAACATGGTCTACCATAGACTTTAGGCAGCTTCAGTATTGTGGTGATACAGTAAGCCGTATTCAATTTGAACTCTCCACAACCAGGGTCCTGGATCTGAAGGTCTTTACTTGGGATGGAGGTCAATGAAGATGGTGTGGTAGAAGGTGATGGAATGGATGATTTTATCAGTGTCGATGGGTCAATATATTTGGATGAGGTGGAAGATGAGGCTTCATGATTAATGGGTACTTGGTGCTCAGCAGTGGCTCATAGGTTGGTACAGTATTGGAATGGATTGAGATCTCCTGGGATAGTGATCTCAGTTCCATCAAAAGGGAATTTCAGGCATTGGTGGTATGTGGATGGAATGGCCTTTAAAGCATGAATCCATGGGCGACCAAGTAAGATATTATAGTGTATGTCACAATCCAGGACCTGGCATGTTGTATCTATGATAACTGGTCCTACCCGGAGTGGAATGGTAATGACACCTTTAGAAGCGCGTTCTTCATCATCGTATGGCTTGATGACGATGCTCTTGCTAGCATCTACACATGCATCAGAGAAACCAAGAGCTTTAACCAATTTTAGAGAGCAGATGTTCAATCCTGCTCTGCCATCTACTAGGACTCGTCTAACCTTATGCTTATGGACAAAAACCTCAATGTGAAGGGCATCATTATGTGATGGTTTGGGCGAGGAATAGTCGCTATCTGAAAAGGTGATGTGATGAGGCGAATTCAGATATCCGACCATAGTCTCGAAGTGGTTGAAATCCATGTTGGTTGAGACAAATGACTCTTGCAAGACTTTATCTAGGATGGCCTTATGTGCAGGTGAAATATGGAGCAGTTCGAGAATGGATATTTGAGCAGGTGTTTTATTTAATTGCTCAACAATGTTGAACTCTGGTTTTAGGTTGGGTTGTCTGGCAAACAGACCAGGTATGGTGATTTTCGGTTGATGTGTAGAAGGACCTAGGATAGTGACCTTGCCTTTATGCATGGTCACACTGCATTCTGGGGATTTTTTAATGTTAATGGTATTAACAGATTCATCTTCATCAGCAACATGAATATTGTTAATAAAATTACCATCGGGATAACTGTATGCAGGACAAATAGTATTGTAGGTCAGCCAGATGTGGTTGGCTTGACTGTTGGTATTCTTTCTGCCAGATGAGGAAGCTTTACCATGATCCGCATTGGATGTAAATGATTGACCATGCAACTCAATGAGGATGGGACTTTTGATATACTGCATGCATGCCATGATGAACCTTGTTGGGGACACTTTTCAGCTAAGAGGACAGCCATAAAGATCCTCAACACAGGATACTACTGGCCCTACACTTCATAAGGATGCAAGCAAGTACACAAGGAAATGTGATAGGTGTCAAAGAATGGGTAGACCAAAAAAATCAGATGAGATGCCTTTATACCCTCAACTAATTATCACACCATTTGATAAATGGGGATTTGACTTTGTAGGTCCAATTGATCCCCATCAAATGGAAAATCTTACATTTTAGTTTGTACTGATTATGTGACAAAATGGGCTAAGGTAAAAGCCACGAAACATGTTAGGGACAATAAAGTTGCAAAATTCCTCTATGAAGAAATGGAGTTCCTAGGGAGATATTTACAAATCAAGGGGCTTAGTTCACATCCACTCTTATCACAACCTTGGTGAATGAGTATAATTTCATTTTATACTGTATTTCCATTTGGAATGCCCATTTTGGGTAGAATTTCTTCCTAATCATGGATCTTATTGGTGTTACAGTGTTGAAGATTAAGGTATCACCCTATTCTTTTTAAATGAATATTTTTGGTTCATTTTAAAGGAGGTTGTTTGAATGTGATCTTCAGACACCAGAAAAGTTACAAGGTAGCCATAAAAACCACATCCAATTTGATAAAGGATTAAAAACTTGTGGGTTCAAAGAAGATTAGTATTGTAAATGGATTTTGTTGCAGAATGTCTCTAGAGAATTAGATATGTATTAAAGATGGATTCTTAGTCATACATAGGGATTTTGATGAGAATATCAGTATCATCATCAAATACCTTCCAATTATAAATATTGTTAGGCACTGCAGGCCTGCTTTTCACCTCTATCTATGAAGTGCCATCGAAATTCGCATCATCAAACTTGATAGCTATATTGGATAACAAGTCAGCCCTGGCATTCTGCCCCTTTTCTACCCAATCTATGCCAAAAGAATCAAAAGTCCCAATAGTGTCCCAAACTGCATTCCTATATTGCCTGAGTCTCTTATCCTTAGCTACAAAATGGGATCTAATCTAAGAGACAACAAATTCATAATCCCCCAACACCCTTAATGAATTAATACCATGTACTGAAGCCAAATTTAGACCAAGTAAAAGGGCCTCATACTCAGCAACATTGTTAGTAAAGGCAAATTGTAGTAGGAATGAGTATTTGAAGGTTTTATCTTGAGGGGAAGTGAAGATAATTCCTGCTTCTGAGCCTTCTTTGGAGCGTGCTCCACTATGAGGTCTTGCACCAGATTTTACAATTGATGACAAGAGGAAGTTTTGTGCCCTTTGGCATGGTGGTAATCACAAAATGAACTGCCATCCTCCATGATGGCTTGAACTGACTAGGGTCATACGTTTTTGGCTCTTCCAATGTTATGACATTGTTTTGAAGAAGTTTCTTTAAGACAATTTCAATAGGTTCACCCAAAGGGGTGTATGTACATTTTTGGAATTGTCAGGGTTAACGCAACTGCCTTTGATTAGTTTGTGCATGATTGCTTTGAATAGCATTAGTAGTTGGTGTTGGTGTAGTTGCAGATGTGTTTTGATTTTGTACCCCTTTGATTGTGAGTACATGACCTGTTGCATTGACATTTTTTGCATCAACTACACTGTTGCTTGTGATATGCTTGTTCTTAACCCATTATTTGTTTTTGTCATTTGAGCTACTTGGGTTATTATTTATGGTGGTGTTGATGGTTTTTCCACCATACTTTAATTTTCCCTTGGCGATCAAGGCTTTCTCGATTTGAACACCCTTTTCCAAAAGGTCAACAAAGGTGGTGCAACAATGGACTTGTAAGCCATACCTTAGCAGTCCTAGGAGAGATTGGAAAAACATGGTGACTTTCTCCTTTTCAGGTATTTTGACCGGACATCTACTTGCTAAGGTTCTCCATCTTTGAAAGAATGGAATAAAAGTCTCTCCTACATCCTCTTGGGTAAGTTTGCATAAGGAGGCGATGTCGATATCCATGTCAATGTTATAGGTATAGTTCTCAACAAACTTGTTTGCCAATTCATCCCATGTTTTTATTCCCTTAGGAAAAAGTGAGAACCATTCTAGTGCTTGACCTACAAGACTTCTAGAAAAGAGTCTCATGAGATAAGTTTACTCATATGCAATGTCCATGCAAGTTGTTGGAACTATGAAATTTTGGGCAATTTTATTCACCCTTCATGATTATTAGTCTCCCAAAGGTTCATAATGCAGACATAAAATCCTTCACATAACATCTTTTACCTAAACCAGGTCTAAATTTTGTCATAAGGCCCCATAAATTTCATCTGGCATTTAAACATTAACATATGAAAATATCAGCATAGGTTGACGCAAGTCTCATCGATGATAACATACATATCCTCAACATATCCATGAGACATCTTGATGAGTCATACCGATAAAATTATACACTAAGAGAATGTGGTTTTGTATTACTTATCAGCAAGAGAAAAGGTATCAGAGTGATGGTGTAAGGTCATATCGAGCTAAGTTACCTTTTTTTGATTGGAGTAAAGTAAAGACTATTGGAGAGACTCTGGTGTCAGAGAGTGATTTCAAAACACTCACCGAAGCGTTATTGGTCCTGCTGATAAAGCAAAGCGAGGACTCACTCGGTGAGACAAATGATGTCGGAGAGAGTTCAAAAATTCTTACCGACACCTTGGGTTACGCTAAAAAAACTAAGCATAAGGAGATAAAGGGTGTCGAGAAGACAATGCGTGTGGTCTCACCGAAGACAAAGCGTATTGCTGACACATGTCACTGCAGGGAGATCTAAGAGACATCACGACGAGTATCATTTTTTCGGCAGGACAAATACATGGTCTCGAAAACATAAATAAATAAAGTGAACATCTCGGTGAGATGAAAATCTTTCATAGCAAGGTGAAGAACCGCTGACCCAATTCATTAAGTCTAGGCGATAGTTCATTCAGTAAAGTTCATAGCGATAAAAAAGAAAAAGTAAAGAAACTATCAGGGAGACTTGTGATATCGGAGGGACTGCAACACATCCTAGTGGATGGGTGAATGTTGAACAAGTGGATCAGCCAGAGATTTGAAATGTCTTGCAGTTATGAGCCCTGATGTGATAGCGAGAATTTCAAAAAACTTGCAGCATTCATGTCTCAATAAAGACATTGATGGCGCCATGAAGCGTAGAAGATTTTGCATATGAGGGTATGCTCAATTGAAATCATTGTCTCATAGAATTCAAAGCAGAGGAGAGCAAGGGAACCAATACATAAATTAAGGCATTCAACTAGCTTGAAATTGCAAGAAAGTTACAGTAAGTTTCTCATCCTCTTAGAATTCGTAAAAAATTGAATTATGGAAGGCACTAGTTCAGGATAACCAAAAGGAAGAAAACCCAAGGAGGGTAGCTAGTCAAAATTGAAAAAGGAAAAGACCGAATTGCAACCAAAAGGCATTGAAAGAAAACTAAATCAAGACCTCATAGACCAGTTACCTATTTCTGGGCCTAAAGCTAGGCATTCTGCACAACTCAGAGGAAAAGTCGACAAATTGGATGACAAGTGCAAACTTATAGGGTATGTTTGGACTTCGATTAGGGGCTATGAATTATTCAATTTCCATTATCATAGGAGAAACTGCTTTGAGCCAGTATGCAATCCATGGAGGCTCAATTTAGGGAAATTGGTGTGCCCTAATGTTTTTATTGATGTCAAACTAGTGAAATTGTTGGCTGGACATTATGATTCAAAAAAGAAGGCTATATGTGATTTGTTAGGGAATCTGTTGATACATGTATCTGAGAATGAAATTGCTAAGGTTTTCTGGATGGAAGGATTATGTAATGAGAAAATAGTAAGTGAGGAGCTTGATAGTGAGTTTAGAAGGATGGACACCATATAAAAAGGGTGGAGGTTACCCCTACACAAAATTAGGTGTCATGGCAAACCTACTCTAATGGAGGACAGTGAGGGACTACCATTTCATGTAGATATCTTTGAACCCAACCTGAAATACACTTACTTTTCAGTAGGACAAGTATTGGGGATGGAGGTACATGAGCATATGGCAGTTGTGCCCATGGTGATTGCTCCAAACATTCAAAATCACAATTCTAGATCATTTGATTATGTTGCACATGTTTTTAAGGAGCTGGATGTAGGCTTGATGGTGATTAAGAATGGTGCTTTTGTTCTCCATCTTAGGAATCATTCATTGTTGATGCACTTAGTGTTGTATTTTGGACAAAAGTTAGGTTTATGGCCCCAGGAGCTGAGGATTTCACCATTGGATAAGGAGGGTAGATCATTGCCTATTCAGTTATGGACTGTTATTTGGGACAGCAAGTTTGCTAATTCAAACTTCTTGCATTTTGAGGCATTTTTTGTGAAACCCTTATATAGATTTTTCAATCATCCTTGTGATTATTGCCTATTTGAAGAAGTAAAATAAATTCTAACACTATAATGAACTAATCAACCACAACTCGAGGGATTTGTATTGCTTAGAGAATTCAACAATGATTAGTTTTTATGGTTTTGAAGATACACTATCCATTTTGCCCAGAACTGTCCTGGATAGAATTGCATACCCAAATATTGTTTGGAAAATGGATTCTTCCAGTGTTATGAACTTAAGTTCATATGGGAAGCGGGCCTTTATGCCCAGTACATTGTGTTTTAGTGATTTTACTGTATTAGCCAAGGAAGGTTATGATTCAATTCTGAAAAAATTATTACACTATAACATGAGAAGAGTACCAGTAAGAAAGAAATTTTACCTAGAAGGGTATATCCACTTTGCAAGGCAAAAAATAAAATTTGGAGGGTACCATCATGTGCCTTCTAAATTTGATGACATAATAAAAAACTTGGAGGCAGATGAAGCTAAAGTAGTGATTGAGAAACATAATTAGGAGTTGGTGGATGCTGAGTTGTTATCCTCCATTAAAGGGATATCAAAAGTAGATAGGCCACAAAGCTCATCTGGGAAGGTATCAAGAATTAAGACTCAAGATTATGCCTATATTGCTAGAGAAAAAAATGTTCAGGAGACCATGGATGTAGGTACAAGACATGAAGACTATAGGTCTTTTATATCAAATGATGAATTTATAAAGACCTCAGAGTTTAAGACATTTTTATATAAGCAAAAAGGGAAAGAGGTAAGGGGACAAGTTGATAGTGTCACTCCAGGACATGAAGATCAACTGATAAAAAGTCTAAAGGATGAGGTGGATAGAGAAATGATTAACACGAACCCTGAAAAGGGAAGGGAGATGCTAGAAAAGGTGGGTGTTATTATTTTTCCAGGTTTGGATTTGAATTCTGCATTAATTTTTGATAGTTTCTTAAAAGATAACAATGCTACCCATAAGCTCAGCATAGAGAAGGTGACAGAGGTGTACACAGGATCAAGATACAATCCTGATGATGAAACATTGATGATTTGGGCCTTGTATCCTCCTCACAAGAAATCAATTGTTATTGATACTAAAAAGGCATTTGGACATGTTATGACCCTAAAGGCTAGGGAGGTTGATCCTATAGCAACTGCGGATATTGCAATAAATATAGCCAAGTTAAATAAAGCCCAAATCCAAGCATTGATCAGGGAAAGGGAGATGTATACAACTAATAATGAAAGGATATTGAGAGAGAATGAATGCCTGAAGGACTTGGTAGGTGTTGTACTAGAGCCAAAAAAATGCTCAGCCAAGGTGAGAGCTCATAGAAAAAGAATCCTTGGGAAGGATCAACTGCATACTCTCAAGGGAAAATGGATGCACTTGCTGCAATACTCAAAAGAAGGCAGGTCATTTTAACCACTTGGTTAAATAAACTTTGGGGAAAACATTCACAATACATGGATGCAATAAAGGAGCACAAGATAATGGATAGAATAATCAAGGAAACATTTGAGGAATTAGAGCAGAAGGATACTCCTAGTGGTACAGAGATTAAAAATGCTAATTTTATCATGGATAGGCATAGAGATTTCTTTGAGGAGTTGCAAGGAGATGTGCAAGGATTGACAGAGGCTACTGAAGAAAAATTGACCAAGTTATGTGATGATGAAGGGAAACTGAAAGAAGTGACTATGTGGAAAAGTGAATGTGAAAAAATACTCCAAGAGATGTTGAAAACAACCACTATGAAGGATGTGATATTGGATGAAGCATGTGAGCAAAATGAGCGAATGGTCATGATGGAGATTGTGATCCACGATGCATTGGGAGATGTTGATACTCATGAGTGCCAAGATTATACGAAGCATATGTCTGCAGTCCATTTGTGGCTTAGCAAAAATTAGTTATTAGTGAATTTGTTAAACTTTTATGTTTTAAACTTTTTCTAAAAGGCACGTCCTTTCGCAAACTGATGTATAAATATCCATTGTTTGATAAGTTAGGAGAGGTAGAAGATAGAATTAGAATAGGATAAACTGCTATAAGCATTATATTTTCAGAGATGATGACATTTGAGGAGGCTATGTTGCATGTATGAATTTTCAAGGAAGATAATGAAAGCCTGTTGATTCAGTGGTTTCATTCTAGTATCAATTGTTTGTTGGATTCTTGCGATTATTTGATTGTCTCCAATCTGATGTTCCTTGATTTTTTAAATTGAAGTATCAAGTATATATTTCGATTTATCAGTGCTCATTTGTTGTTTCTGTGTGATTTGGTTTATTGGATTCTTTAAAGAAGAATTAAAATTCCTTTCAATCAATTATAGTAATTTGGGAATGTCATTTGGATCAGTAAGAAGGATCAGATAGTCAGATTTGATATTCTGCCTCAAGTAGGGTTTATCAATTACATTCTTGCATGTTTATACTAGTTATAAAATCATAGCTATATGCCAAACAATTAGAGGACTTGCTAGATAGAAACCATTCATTAAAGGCTTTCATTTGACTCTATTTTACCAAACAAGGCATTGGTCTCCCTTATTTACATTACATTAGTTTTATTCATTTCATTTGATATCTCTTAATTGAACATATTAATTCATACCTTGATATTGCATATACAAGTTATACCACATTAGGATCATATCTTTCCACTGTTAAATTGCCATTTGTGGATAGTTAGATCAACTAGGAAGCAAAAATTCAAAATTTGTGTTACTCATATAGGTGCACTCGCCTAGGTTTAGAAGAGCCTTAAGAGTAGAGGGTTCAACCATATTGGTTGGCCTTCTTAGTTGACCAATAACGTAGTGAGAGTTTGGAAACCTCTCATGGTTCATTCAAACTAGCATTTTTGAGACCCGAAAAATTGGCGACTCTACTGGGGAAAAAACTAAAGAATTTTCTGGTAATAGACAGCCCTTTCCATGTAAAGTCACTAAAAAGAATTTGAAATTTGACTCCATTGGGTAATTTTATAAAAACTTTTCTCACTTTTAGAAAAAGTGGGTGGCGACTCTGAATGAATAAAAACATTAAGACTGATACAATAAGATACAAATCATAAAGGAATCATCCGAGAGTTCAGACCATCATAGTTTCTCACAACATGCAAGCAAGGAGATCTTTATACAAAGAGCGAGATGGTCCTAATGACAATTGTAAAAGAACTTATAACAATGATCAAAGAAAGAAGGTATTTAATGACCTAGATCCAGCCACAAAAAATAGAATATCAAAACCACCTATGGAAACTCACAATTTGTATGAGGGATTAACAATTGAGAATAGCCCATCTAAAGAGCTTCATACCCCTGAAGAGAAGATAAATCCTTTCCATTGAATAAACCATGATAAAGATGAAGAGTTCATGGCTGAATTTGAACCTGAGAAAAGAAGAGAATTTGAATGTGACTAGATAACTGCACTCTTTAAGGAAGGACTCAAATATGAGGCATCATCTGAAGAAAACCATGAACTCATGACACAAAATGAAGAAGATACATAGTGGGAGAAAATAAGGCAACATGCAAAAAAACTAAGGGTACAATACGAGCAACAACTTCAAGCAATGGAAGAGTTAAGAAAGATGAAGTTAAACAAAGCTCAAATCAAAACATCAGTGACTAAATCACCCAAATATACACCCCCCCATAAAATAAACAATATGAAGCCATCGATTCCCCCTCAAGCCCACTGAAATCAGCCTAGAAATCAATATAGAAACACAAATTCTCCACCACAATACCAAAATATTCAACCAGCTCCTCATCAACAATATGAACTCCCACAAGGCCCACAATATATGGCAAACAACAAACCACTTTACCAACACCAGCATTTCCAAAACCCCCCCACAATGCACAACTATGATCAGATAATTTGATCTTGCTGGATTTCAAATCTACCCTTACCCCCTAGACAACAATTGGAGGAACTTAGTCCCTAAATTCATAGGAAGTAATGCAGTTACAGTAGAGGAACATCTGAGAAATTTTAAAGTAGTCATTCAGGACTTGGACATGCAGTATGAGGATGTACAAATGAGACTATTTATGATGTCATTGATTGAGGATGCTAGAGACTAGTTTAATAGTCTACCAACAACATCCATTTATTCCATCCAAGTATTCCATGATTAATTTCTTCAACAATATGGAAATCAATGTGCATCAGATTTTGCCTTACATGAGTTAGTGACAATCCAAAAACATCAGAATGAGTCATCCTTTGACTTTAACCAAAGGTTTGTTAAATTACACAATAAAATACCTCAGGCATCCAAGTTGGTTGATCCTACTATGATGAGTATCTATTTGAAGGCCTTTGACCCCAAGACAGGATATGAATTGAGAAACAAAGGTCCTTGGAATCTGGCTGAGGCCCAATAGATAGCCTTAACCATTGAAAATAATAGGAAAGTTGCAGGGATGTTTTCTAAAAGGGAAAACCCTAGAGTTCCTCAATATTCCCCCCCAAACAAACAAGAGAACACATATAGGAATGACAGACCAAGGCTACACGGCATGCCTTATAATACCAATTGGAAAGATGGGAAGCCGATAAATGATAGGCCTAGAAATAAAGAAACACCAGATCCATTAAAAAGAAAAGGGGCATACATGGTAGATAAAAGTCCCTGGTGTTCAGTTTGTTATGCATCACATTCCCCTGAACATTGTGTAATATCCTAGTCAATACCAAAGGAAGACACATAGGAGGATGATGGTGGTGAAGACTATAATGTTTATCTAACTTCCCACACTCTTAACCCTTTGGAGCAGGAGTATGCATCTTCAGAGGAGGAAGGATATGAATACAATGTGGATCACCAAAAATACAATGTTCACATGGCAGAGCAGCATGTTTTCTCTGATCATGAAGAAAATGATAATGAGCAAGACCCCCCTATTACATCAAGTCAGACTAATAGATGAAATATAAGAAGACCGAGTGAAGAAGAGATTAAAAGATTGACAATTGCAGCGGTGGAGGAAGCTAGAAGAAAATATCATTTGAGAAATAGAATGGTGAATAAAGATGAGGGTGTCCCAAGAGGGATATTTAAAAAAAATAAAAAGGCATCAGATGAGACATTAAAAGGAACTGATGATAAACAACCAAACAAAAAAGAACAGAAAGAATCCCCTAAGGAGGAAAGTAAGAAATTTCCCATTGAAAAGCAAAATCAGACCAAACATCCAAAGGGGAAAAGGAAGGAAACAAAGGAGAATGCGTTGAACCTAAAAAGACAATCAAAATGGAAGGTACATCCTTTGATTTTATACAAGATTTATCTTAATTGAAAATGTCTGTACCACTAATTGAAATGATGAAAATCAAGGAATATAGGGAAAGTACCATACAATTAATTTCTAATGGAAACCAAAATATAAGCCTTGAAAACAAAGAGGTCTCTGAGGTAAATAAGAAAAGGAAGGAGCTAAAATTCCCAAAGGCCTACCTAATGAACACACCCCAAATTGACCCATTTTTCACCACTTTACTTATAAGCGGAAAACTAGTGATAAATTGCATGATAGACTCGAGTGCCTCTATGAATATCATGCCAGTAGGGGTAATGAAACAACTTGTTTATGGATAGATGTGGAAGGAGGTAAATGCTACACCATGGATAGCAGGCCTGTCCCAGTTGTAGGAATCATGAAAAATGTGGAAGTAAGGTTAGCAACTTACCTACAAGCCGCTTACACTATTGACATAACTATAATGGATACACCTCCATAGTTTGGGATGCTGCAGTAGGAGGTAATGTATAGTTTGACCTATCATATGCCACCATACTAGTGAATGGAAAAGAGGTAAAATTGTATAGAGAACCTAGAGTGAATCAAATTGTTGAATATGCTCCTCAAGAGCCACTGAATTGCTTTTGTGATGTTGATTTGGGAGGTTTTAGAGTGGAACTTTCTCAACTTGAGTTGGAAAGAAAAGATCCGATTGACCAGAATATTTCTGAAAATCAACAAGGAATATGGAAAAAGTACTTTGATGGAGCTTGCAGCTAAGAGGGTAATGGAGTTGTTATAGTTTTTATATCTCCTGATGGCTCAACTTATAAATATTCATTTATGTTAGCATTTGGATGTACAAACAATGTAGCAAAATATGAAGCTTTGTTGACTGGATTGAATTTAGCTGTTAAACACAAGATCAAAAACTTAACAATTTTTGGAGATTCGGAACTGGTTGTATCTTAGATCAGGTCAAAATATGTAGAAAAAAATAAAAGACTAAAACAGTAAAAAAATGCAATATGGGATACAATTGAACTATTTGATGATTTTTCCATTGATTGGGTGGACAGATCCAAAAACATAATGGCAGACTTCTTGGCAAATGTAGCATTAAAACAAGATGATATCACATTAGCAGGAGTGTCTCAAGTGGAATTCAAAACAAGACTTGCAGTACCTCATAATATATATAGTTGGTAGGTTTTCAATGATGACACTAACCTTTTGAAATTCCTTCAATGTATAGACTAGTATGAGGCTCAGGAAATTGATTTCAACGCTTTTGTGGAAGAAATAAATGGAGAAGAGATAGTATTTGGAAAAAGGGTCTTGCAACTTAAGAATAATAAAATTCCCAAGGGGTTAGTAGCATTGGAAAGAGTGTACGATGGAGGTGATCGATCCCTTATAAAACAAACACCATTCAAAGGGGAAGATATTGAATAAATAAACTTGGGGACCGAACTGTCACCAAGGAAGGTATATATTGGAAAAAAGATAAGCCCTACTGTCTAAAGAATTCTGATTTCATTATTAAGAAAGTATAAACATGTGTTCACATGGTCTTATGAAGACCTCAAGGAATATAGGGAGGATTTATTTCAGCATGAAATTCCATTGAAAGCAGATGCAAAGCCATTTAGATAGAAACAAAGGCCCATTAACCCCACTATGGAACCCAAAATGTAGGAAGAATTGCCCAAGCTTAGAGATGGAGGTATCATCAAACCTGTGAGGCACTCAACATGGGTATCAAACCTTGTTCCTATTAGAAAGAAAAATGGAGATATAAGACTGCGTGGAGTTTTCAAAAATTTGAATGTAGCATCTCTTAAAGATAACTACCCACTGCCTAAAATGGAATCCATACTACATAAAGTAACTATATGTGAGTTACTATCTATAATGGATGGTATTTCTGGTTATAACCAAGTTAAGGTCAAGGAATGTGAGTAGTACAAAACAACTTTCACAACCTCATGGGGAACATATGTATATGTGAGAATTCCTTTTGGTCTCACTAATGCGGGATCAACCTTTCAAAGGGCTATGGACTTAGCATTTTCTGACCTGATCAATGCTATAATGGTGGTGTATCAAGATGACCTCATGGCTTACTCAAAAAGGGTTGAAGATCATGTAGGGCACCTTGAAAAAATATTCATTAAAGCTTTAGAATATGGCATTAGTTTGAACCCTAGGAAATGTCATTTTGTTGTTATAGAGGGAAAGCTCTTAGGACACATTGTATCAAAAGAGGGAGTTAGGATAGATCCTGAGAGAGTTGAGGCTATAGATAAGGTTCCTATCCCTAAAAATGTGAAATCCATCCTGTCATTCTTTGGGAAAATTAATTTTGTTAGGAGGTTTGTGTCCAACTTTGTTGAGATTGTCAAACCCATATCAAAAATGTTTAAAAAGGGACAAAAAATTGAATGGACCCCTTAAGCAATAGAAGCCTTTGTATCCATTAAAAGAGCCATTAAGGAAGCCCCTATCCTCAAGTCTCTTGATTTCACAAAACCTTTTCAGATATTTTGATTTGCTTCTCTGCATACAATAGTTGTTGTCATGTTACAGAAAAATGAGGATGGTCATGAACAACCTGTATCTTTCTTTAGTAAATCTTTATAGGGATCAGAATTGAAGTATGACATAATGGAAAAACAAGCCTTTGCACTAGTGAAGGACACAAAATCTTTCAGGCCATATCTTTTTGGAGACAAATTAATTGCATATGTTCCTAATGCAGCAGTCAAAGACATATTGACACAATTAGAAGTGACAGGGAAAAGGTACAAGTGGATTAACAAAATTCAGGAATTTGATACGGAAATACAAATTACTAAATTGATAAGTGGCCAAGGATTGGCCAAATTAATGGTAGAAACAAACATTGAGGCAAATCAAATCTGCAATGTACAAGGAGAAGGAAATGAAATTGCAAGTATTGGGCATACACCATGGTACACAGACATCATGTATTACCTTAGGAACACAAAATGCCCAGAAGGACTCAATGATAACCAGAAAAGAATTTTAAAATTGCAGGCTTCTAAATATGTATTTATAGAAGGAGATCTATTCTGGAAAAATAGAGATGGAATGCTTCTGCTATGTTTGGATGAATCACAAGCTGATCATGTTCTGAAAGAAATGCATGAAGGAGTCTGTGGAGGAAATTATTCATCAAAGACAACTGCACATAAAATCCTCAGGGTAGGTTATTACTAGCCAAAAGTTTTCAATGATTCATTTTCATATGTAAGGAAGTGTGAGGCGTGCCAAAAGTTCTCAAGGAAAATGAAGTATGAGGGAGCTCTACCACTCAGACCTATGTAGGTTGAAGCCCCTTTTCACCAATGGGGGATTGATTTCATTAAGAGAAATACAAGAGAAGTCAAGTGGAGGACATAGGTGGATACTAGTGGCCACTGATTACTTCACCAAATGGGTGGAGGTAGTCCCAACCAAGCAAGCAACAAGTAAAGTTGTGATCAAATTTTTAATGGATTACATTATTACTAGATTCGGTACACCATTGAGGGTAATTATAGATAATGGCATTTGTTTCAGGTCTAATGAGTTCAAAGATTTTTGTAAGACATATGGTATCAGTGTTTCTTATTCTACTCCATATCATCCACAAGCTAATGGTCCAGTAGAATCTAGCAACAAGAGTCTTTTAAAAATCATAAAAAGGATGCTCGGTAAGAACAAAAACTCTTGGGATTCAAAGTTAGGGTTGGTTGTATGGGTAGACATAATTACTATCAAAAGGACAATTGGAAGATCCCCATATGAATTATTCTATGGAACACAAGCTAGGATGCCTTTGCAAAATTTATTGCCAGTTTACAAATTTATCCTTCAGGAAGATATAGATGTTCTTGAACCAATGGAGGAGAAAATGGAGTAGCTTGTAGAACCAGATGAAATAAGGAGAATAGCTCAAAACCAGAACATAAAATTGCAAGCACAAATGAAATATTTGTTTGACAAAAAAGAAAAAGATAGAAATTTTGAAAAGGATGATCTAGTATTGATGTGGAATACTAGGTGCCAAGAGAAGGGAAAACATGGAAAATTTGAGCCACTATGGTTAGGAACTTTTGTTATTATTGGAAAGCAAGGAGGGGATTCATATTATTTGCAAAATATGAGTGGTGAAGAACAAGAGTTTCCTGTACATGGGAAATTCCTAAGAAAAATTTTCTCTTAAAAAGTTACAGAGGATCAAGGGTTGCTAGTGCATGGACAACTTTTGAAGAAAAATTTCTCATAAAACTTTCCATGCACAGTAGCATAGGAAGTAAAAGATACAGGAAATTGCTAGTACATGGACAATCCAAGAAATCATTATTTGATCTTTTTCCATGTACAGTAGTTTAGGATCATTTTTTATCTCCACTTGCCCTCATCCATAATGTTTGGTCTACTCTCCAAGAGATTTGGATCCTTGTAATGATCTCACAGTCATTCATCCCCAAATGGAGCCACTGTTGGAACTATGAAATTTTGGGCAATTTTATTCATCCTTCATGATTATTAGTCTCCCAAAAGGTTCATAATACAGACATAAAATCCTTAACATAGAATATTTTACCTAAAATAGGTTTAAATTTTGTCATAAGGCCCCATAAATTTCATCTGGCATTTAAACATTAACATATGAAAATATCGGCATAGGTTGATGCAGGTCTCATCGATGATAACATTCATATCCTCAACATATCAGCGAGACATCAGACGGGTCATACCGATAAAATTATACACTAAGAGAATGTAGGTTTGTATTACTTATCGGCAAGACAAAAGGTATCAGAGTGATGATGTAAGGTCATATCAAGATAAGTTACCTTTTGCCGATTGGAGTAAAGTAAAGTCTATTGGAGAGACTTTGGTGTCGGAGAGAGATTTCGAAACATTGACCAAAGCATTATTGGTCCTGTCGATAAAGCAAAGGGAGGACTCACTCGGTGAGACAAATGATGTCGGGGAGAGTTCAGAAATTCTTATTGACCCCTTGGGTTATGCCAACAAAACTAAGCATAAGGAGATAAAGGGTGTCGAGAAGACAATGCGGGTGGTCTCAACGAAGAAAAAACGTATCAGTGAGACATGTCACTACGGGGGATCTAAGAGACATCACGGTCAGTATCATTTTTTCAGCAGGACAAATACTTGGTCTCGGTGACATAAGTCAATAAAGTGAACATCTCGGTGAGATGAAAAGCTTTTCGAGCAAGGTGAAGAATTGTTGGAACGATTCATTAAGTCTGGGTGATAGTTGTTTTGGTAAAGGTCATGGTGATAAAAAAGAAAAAGGAAAGAAACTATCGGGGAGACTTGTGATGTCGAAGGGACTGCAAGACGTCTTAGCAGATGGGTGAATGTTGAATAGGTGGATCAGCTAGAGATTTGAAATGTCTTGCCTTTATGAGCCCTGATGTGAGAATGAGAATTTCAAAAAACTTGCAGCATTCATGTCTCAATAAAGACATAGATGGTGCCACGAAGCGTAGAAGATTTTGTATATTAGGGTATGCTCAATTGAAATCATTGTCTCATAAAATTCAAAGTGGAGGAGAGAAAGGGAACCAATAGAGCAATTAAGGCATTCACCTGGCTTGAATTTGCAAGAAATTTACAGTAAGTTTCCCATCTTCTCATAATTCATAAAAATTTGAATTATGGAAGGCACTAGTTCAAGAAAACAAAAAGGAAGAAAACTCGAGGAGGGTAGCCAGTCAAAAGTGAAAAAGAAAAAGACTTAATTGCAACTAGAAGGCATTGAAAGAAAACTAAATCAAGACCTCATAGACCAGTTACCTAGTTTTGGGCCTAAAGCTAGGCGTTCTACATAGCTCAGAGCAGAGCTTGACAAATTTGACGACAAGTGCAAACTTATAGGGGATGTTTGGACTCCGATTAGGGGCTATGAATTATTCAATTTCCATTATCATAGGAGAAATCTCTTTGAGCCGGTATGCAATCCATGGAAGCTCAATTTAGGGAAATTGGTGTTCCCTAATGTTTTTATTGATGTCAAACTAGTTAAATTGTTGGCTGGACATTATGATTCAAAAAATAAGGCTATATGTGATTTGTTAGGGAATTTGTTGATACATGTATCTGAGAATGCAATTGCTGAGGTTTTCTAGATGGAAGGATTATGTAATGAGAAAATATTAAGTGAGGAGATCGATAGTGAGTTCAGAAGGATGGACACCATATAAAAAGGGTGGAGGTTACCCCTACACAAAATTAGGTGTCATGGCAAACCTACTCCAATGGAGGACAATGAGGGACTACCATTTCATGTAGATATCTTTGAACCCTACCTGAAATAAACTTACTTTTCAGTAGGACAAGTATTGGGGATGGAGGTACCTGAGCATATTGTAGTTGTGCCCATGGTGATTGCTACAGACATTCAATATCACAATTCTAGATCATTTGATTATGTTGCACATGTTTATAAGGAGTTGGATGCAAGATTGATGGCGATTAAGAATGGTGCTATTGTTCTCCATCTCAAGAATTATTCACTGCTGATGCACTTAGTGTTGTATTTTAGACAATATTTAGGTTTATGGCCCCAGGAGTTATGGATTTCACCATCAAATAAGGAGGGTAGGCCATTTCCTATTCAGTTATGGACTATTGTTTGGGACAACAGGTTTGCTAATTCCAACTTCTTGCATTTTGAATATTTTTTTGTGAAACCCTTATATAGATTTTTCAATCATCCTTGTGATTATTTCCTATCTGAAGAAGTAAAAAGGTTTCTTAGGCCTAGAGACTATAATGGACCAATCAACCACAACCGGGGGGATTGGTATTGGTTAGAGAATACCACAATGATTTGGGTTTATGGTTTTGAAGATACACCGTTCATTCTGCCTAGAACTATCTCAGATAGAATTGCATGCCTAGAAATTGTTAGGAAAATGGATTACTCCAGTGTTATGAACTTAATTTCATATGGGAAGCAGGCCTTTATGCCCAGTACATTTTTTTTTAGTGATTTTACTATATTAGCCAAGGAAGGTTACGATTCAATTCTAAATAAATTATTGCACTATAACATGAGAAGAGCAGTAGTAAGAAAGAAATTTGACCCAGAAGGGTATATCCACTCTGCAAGGAAAAAAAGAAAATTTGGAGGGTACCATCATGTGCCCTATAAATCTGATGAAATAATCAGAAACCTGGAGGCAGAGGAAGCTGAAGTAGTGATTGAGAAAAAAAATCAGGAGTTGGTGGATGTTGAGTTGTTATCCTCCATTAAAGAGATATCATAAGTAGATAGGCCACAAAGCTCATCTAGGAAGGTATCAAGAATGAAGCCTCAGGATTATGCCTATGTTGCTAGAGAAACAGATGTTGAGGAGACCATGGATGTAGATACAAGAAATGAAGACTATAGGTCTTTTATATCAAATGATGAATTTATAAAGACGTTGGAGTTTAAAACATTTTTATATAAGCAAAAAGGGAAAGAGGTAAGGGGACAAGTTGACAGTGTCACTCCAGGAAATGAAGATCAACTACTAAAAATCCTAAAGGATGAGACAAACAGAGAAATTATTAACATGACCCCTTAAAAGGGAAGGGTGATGCTAGAAAAGGCAGGTATTATGATTTTTCTAGGTTTGGATTTGAATTCTACATTAGTTTTTGATAGTTTCTTAAAAGATAACAATGCTACCCATAAGCTCAACATAGAGAAGGTGACAGAGGTGTACACAGGATCAAGATACAATCTTGATGATGAAACATTGATGATTTGGATATTGTATCCTCCTCAGAAGAAATCAATTGTTATTGATACTAAAAAGTCATTTGGACATGTTATGACCCTGAAGGCTGGGGAGGTTGATCTTAGAGCAACTATAGATATTGGGATAAATGTAGCCAAGTTGAATAACGCCCAAAGCCAAGCATTGATCAAGGAAACGAGGATGTATAAAACTAATAATAAAAGGATGTTGAGAGAGAATGAACGCTTGAAGGACTTGGTAGGTGTTGTAACAGAGCCAACAAAGATGCTCACTCAAGGTGAGAGCTTGTAGAAAAAGGACCATTGGGAAGGATCAATTGCATACTCTCTAGGGAAAATGGATGCACTTGCTGCAGTACTCAAAAGAAGGCAGGTCATTTTAACCACTTGGTTAAATAAAATTTGGGGAATACATTCACAATACGTGGATGCAATAAAGGAGCACAGGAGAATGGATAGCAGAATCTAGGAAAAATTTGAGGAATTAGAGCAGAAGAATACTCCTAGTGGTATAGAGATTGAAAATTCTAATTGTATCATGGATAGGCATGGGCATTTCTTTGAGGAGTTCTAAGGAGATGTGCAGGGATTGACAGAGGTTTCCAAAGAAAAATTCACCAAGTTATGTGATGATGAAGGGAAACTAAAAGAAGTGACTACGCGGAAAAGTGAATGCAAAACAATACTCCAGGAGATGTTGACAACAACCACTATGAAGGATGTGATATTGGATGAAGCATGCGAGCAGAATGAGCGAATGGCCATGATGGAGATTGTGATCCGTGATGCGTTGGGAGATGTTGATACTCATGAACGCCAGGATCATATGGAGCATATGTCTGTAGTCCATTTGTGGTTTAGCAAAAATTAGTTATTAGTGAATTTGTTAAAATTTTATGTTTTAAACTTTTTCGAAAAGGCATGTCCTTTTGTAAACTGATATATAAATATCCATTGCTGGATAAGTTAGGAGAGGTAGAAGATAGAATTAGAATAGGATAGACTGCTATAAGCATTATATTTTCAGAAATGATGACATTTGAGGAGGCTATGTTGCATGTATGAATTTTCAAGGAAGATAATGAAAGATTGTTGATTCAATGGTTTCATTCTGGTTTAAATGGTTTGTTGGATTGTTGTGATTATTTGATTGTCTCCAATATGATGTTCCTTGATTTTTTAAATTGAAGTATCAAGTATATATTCAATTTATCAATGCACAGTTTTTGTTTTTGTGTGATTTGGTTTATTGGATTCTTCAAAGAAGAATTAAAATTCCTTTCAATCAATTACAATAATCTGGGAATGTCATTTGGATCAGTAGGAAGGATCAGATAGTCAGCTTTGATATTCTACCTCAAGTAGGGTTTATCAATTAAATTCTTGCATGTTTATACCAGTTATAAACTCATAATTATATGCCAAACAATTAGAGGACTTTCTAGATAGAAACCATTCATTAAAGGCTTTCATTTGACTCCATTTTACCCAACAAGGCACTGGTCTCCCTTATTTACATTACATTAGTTTTATTCATTTCATTTGATATCTCTTAATTGAACATATTAATTCATACCTTGATATTGCATATACAAGTTATACGAAATTAGGATCATATCTTTCCACTGTTAAATTTCCATTTGTGGATAGTTAGATCAACTAGGAAGCACAAATTCAAAATCTATGTTACTCATATAGGTGCACCCACCTAGGTTTAGAAGAGCCTTAAGAGTAGAGGGCTCAACCATACTGGTTGGCCTTGTTAGTTGACCAATAATATAGTGAGAGTTTGGCAACCTCTCATGGTTCATTCAAACCAATTTTTTTGAGACCCAACACAACTAGTGGTGAATTCTCTTATGTGTTGAATGGGTTTTTTTTGCCTTTATATTTGGGAAAATGAGGTACCACATATCCATGAGGAAAGGGTGGCATATACAAGGTTGTGTCAAATGGATATGGACACAAGTCATGTGACATGTATGACTTTTTGTTGGATTGTTGCAAGGTCTCCACTTGTGTTTGAAGACCAACAAGTTGGAGTGTGATTGCTTCCACCATGGGATGGTTGGTAGCATCACCCATGTTTGTGATATGGTCATCTTGAGTCCCCAGCTGTTGTGATGAGATGTGTTCATTTGCAATTGTCTTTTGGTGAGAAAAATGAGTGTTCTGATTAGGTGGTTAAAGAAATGAGTGTTTTGATGAGGGATGTGCTGCTGTGTATGGACTTGAGAGGCGTAAGTGGGGATGTGAAATCCTGCCATGTTGGACTGAATTTGAGGACCTTGTTGGTTTTGATTTTGTTTATGTCCAAATGGAGTGAAGGATTGAGAGCCTTGTTGATTTTGAGCTTGTTGATGCCCAAATGAAGTGAAGGATTGAGCACCCTGATTGCCTTGACCAAATAAGAGATTGTGGCCATGAGGAATGTTGGTGTTTTGAGTCACAAGAATATTTGTATTAACCTGTGAGGAAGCATATTGGGTGTCTTGTATGGCAACTCTTCATTTATTTCTCCCAAAAGGGTTGGATGAGTTGGTTTCCATAGCATTTGAAGAACCTAATAATAGGTTTGCTCATGTACTCATGGAACTAGATGAAGTTCCAAAGATATTTGAAGTGGTTGCACCCATTATTTGTGAAGGGATAGTGGATGTTTGTTGGGGGATGGATTGTGATTCCGTGTTGGTTTGGGAAGATGATCCCCCAATTGATGTTGTGTTGGTTGTGGTGGTAGTATGACCAAGGGAGGTAGCATTGATTGTGTTGATGACATTTTGTGAAGAGGCTCCCATGGAAGGACTGTGTGATGATGGAGTGGGAGAAGTTTGTCTAAGAGTGTTAAGATCAAATCCCTTTGGTAACTTAGCCCCTTGGTCAAGGAGCATAGCTAGGAATCTAGAAGTGTCATTTAAGACTACTTCTTCCATAGAAGCAACAACTTCTGGATGTTGGGCAGCAGATAATAATTCTTCTTCAAAGACTTTCCCATTTTGATCCTGTCGGATAAATGGTTCAAAAATATGTGATGGAGATGGTGGTATGTTCATTTCATTGAAAGGATTGATATTGGAATTTCCCATGTCAAAACAAGGATTGTTCGTGGCATTAGGGAATGAATCCATGCCAGTTGTGAAATCAAGAAAGTTGGTGTCTTGTCTAAAATAATCCATGAGTCTTTTATTTTTCTATAATCTAGTTTTGACCATACAAGTTTTGCTCAAGTTGGGATGATGGAGAGAATGATCAAAGTATGACACTATGTTTTTGGTTTCTTTGGATTTTTAAGGATTGTTATGAAATGAAAATGAGACCAAAATGAGGCTAAAGACATGTGAATACAAATGGTGTGATACTAAAGTGGAGATGCTAAATGATATGCAACTAAAGGAGCCTAATATGTACTTACTATTGAGGGATTTAAAGAGGACAACTTGGGCAAACAAATTTTTTTCAATGATTCAAGTTTGGAAGACCAATGGACCATGAAAGGACTAAAAAGAGGACAAAGTGAAATTTCCACACTAGACTATTGAGTGGGAAATAATTCACAAAAGTTTTGAAAAATGACAAAGGGTAATTGGGTCCAATGATAACCTAGTATTGAATGCAAAGTTTTGACAATGAATGGTAAGAGTCAACTCCTAAAATTCACAAAAGTAAGTGTCCAAGGAGATGGTAAAGTTACCAATGCAATCTAATGGGAAAAAATGGAAATGGACTCCTATTGTGATCCTAAAAATGATACCTATAATGAAATGTGCTAAGGGAAGTTGAGAAATTCAGTGTCTGGTTTCGAACTATAACAATGAAGGAAGACTGGATTGAATTTAAGACAAGTTGTGGACTTTTAGTTTTGACAGTGAGAAGGTGATTTGAAACTTTTAGCAAATGCGTCGCAGTGAATGTGGTGGGATAGAGAAAATGCAGCTCATAGAGGCGAATGCGGTTCAAAAAGTGTCGATTGCAACACAATATGTCGAATGCCGGTTGATACTAGCAAATGTGGTGCAGTATATTGAATGCGGCTCAGTTTGTTTCACTTGTGGCTCAGGATGCTTCAAATGTGACCCATCAGAGTGAATATGGCTCTAAATATGGGTTTTGTGGTTCAACAGAGTGAATTTTTTGGAAAATAGAAAACCGTTTTGTAGACTTGACAAGTTTTGGACCAGATTATTGATGTTCAGTTTGTTGAAGTTTGTTTGAAAATAGTAGGCAAACACATAGAAATTTAAAACATTAAGTGTATGTTCAGGGGTCCAGCATGAACTTTTTCTATTTGCACTAGTATTTGAACAAAAAAAAAATACTTCAAGCAGACTCACTCTTAATAGTCAAAAGGTCATCATAACAATCACAACCCATAGCTTAAAATCACGTTGACTCACACAGCCATGTCACCCCCTAGAGGGTGCCTGTGTTTTTATCTTTTCCAGGTGTGTACTCAAGGTGACAGAAGTGGATACTGAATCCCCTAAGAAAATAGTTTGTGGTGATTATATGGTGAGTGTCTTGGGGGGAGATTCTTCCCTCCCCTTGCACTATAATTAAAACAATGTATGGATACTGACACGGCTAGCTTCTACACTATGGTTCTTAGTCAAGGTTTCTATTCGGTGTGGCAATAGATAAAATCCCTCAAGAGACCTCCCAATATTTAGAACAAATACTTTGGGGATGGTTATCTTGCCTATTGCCATTGAATATGGGTTTCCCCAAAATTCACTTTTGATTATAGTGGGTTGGAAAACCTGGCTTTGATTGTTCCCACTTAGGTTGTTCCCGTAGGGTGAGTAATTTTTCCCACTATGATAGGCCTTCTAAAGGTTTTAAGAAAACATGAAATGCATAAATATAAAAATGGATAAGTTTGGTTTTTTGATCACCCACTAAAGGGGAGAGCATATACCTATTATCCAATCAGACATAGTAGACAAATTGTTCAGTTTTAGACCCAAATGAAAAAAAAATTATTCTAAGTTAAGATATTGCTTCACAAAAGCATGGGGTTCATTTTAACCAAACAAAAATAAAATGTGGTTACTATCCTAGGATTGATAAATTCCAAATTAAATTTTCTATCCTAGGATTGATAAATTCTGAATTAAATGTCTATCTTAGGGTTGGTTTATTTTAATCCAATCAAAAATAAAAACTAGTCGCAGTCGCGTCTGATCCAGAAAATAAAATTAAAACAAACTACAACCAGTCAATTATGGCTCGATCAGATGCGGTGCGAGGGTTGTCAAATGTGTCATGTCCTATCGAATGCGTCGTTCTAGCTCTCGTATGCATCGTGACAGAGCGTATGTGTCATTTACGATCTCAAATGTGGTGCGATAGAGCAGTTGCATCACGTAGGCTTGTGATTGCATTATTTTGTACTCCTGTACCTACAAAATAGAATCTAAGGCCGTACAAAAACTTGCAAAAACTTGTTAGATTGTTGGGTTCACCAATGTAATGATGGATTTCTTCCTACAATGTTTAAAACTAGATTAGTAACACCTGCAAGTCAATAAAAACTATCAAACAATAGAATGCAAAGGAGAAATGTAAGGAAATGTAGGAAACTAGAAAGATCTCACCCATTCCTACGTTCCATGGCTGACTTCCATTGCGCCTCCTCAAGCTTGCTATGATAATGGATGCCCTCAGATTTGTGAACAAACTCTATGTGTCTAGCGTTAGCAAAACATTTGAAGGATTTATGAAATGACTCTATACGCAAAACTAGAATTTTACTTCTATTTATGCCAATGTTAATATAAGCCTAAGATGATATGAGAATGCCAAAATAATAATAGATTAAGTGATAATAAATATGAGAGATCTCGAAAATGAGATCAAGTTTGTCATTTTATAGAAAATGCAATCTTGAACGAATGAACGAGATGAGAGATTGAGAGATTCCCTAGAATCAATGGTTAAGATTCAAGGTGACAACTCTCAATTAGGGTTAGGAAAACAATCCCAAAACATGTGGACAAGATTTAATTTGATAAATTAAATCAATGGTGGATAATAAACATGACCTTGAGATGAAATTAGTAAAAATTAGAAGATAACGGGATGAGATTTTAGAAAATCAGTAATTTTAGTAATTACTTGATTTGTAGAAGAATAATTCCATTTTGAATTGAATTAATTCAAAATAGGGATTTTATGAGATAAGCAATAATTGATTTTTGAGATCAATTACTAAAAGAAGAATCAGTTAGCTATGTGAATTCATTTTTAAATAAATGACTTTATTTAAAAAGAGGGAAATGTCACATAAGGCAATTAAATAATTAATAATTATTATTTAATTTAGAAGAGGCAGCTAATTAATTAAATGAATCAATGAATCTATTTAATTATGAGAGGATTTAGTAATTAGTGACATATTAAATGAATATATTTTAAATATATTTATTTAATAATTAGGAGGATATTAATGATAAGGATTGATTAAATAAATAAGACTTTATTTAATTGTAAGAGAACTTTGATAATTAGTGACATGAAGAATGAGAGATTATGAATTAATCAAATAATTATAAATTATTTAATTAATAGTTCAATGTGGGTTAGAAACATAATTAAAATGCCATAATTACGCTAGGATGAAAGATGATAAAATAGTGGTCGCATGCCTAAGTCATTTTTAGGTGTCTACACATCTTTCACACCTTTTCATGTACCTTTTGATTGTATTGCACACACACCACTATCATTCTATTTGTATTTACTCGATTGCATTAATTGGAAACCTCAAGATGTATTTCAGTTTTACATTTCAAGATTCAGGACAACAACACTTATTTTGCTTCAATTGAATTGATATTATAAATAAGGAAATTATGTATGTTTGTTCACTATCATATTCATGACATTGCACTTGAACAATTGATCACTTATGATTTTCAATTCATTGCATACTAAGAGTTGAATTTCTTGGATGGTCAACTATTTGAGTCCTTACGGCACTTATGATGCACTCATTTTATGGATGAGTTTCCTTGAGCGTTTTGTATCTGTTTCTTTTTCAATCCCTCTTTGAATGCATGAGGGGTATCATGTCAGGTCTCAACCCTTGTGGAAGCCCATTTTACACCACATGATTTAAAATTTCACACTCGGTCAACAACATGACTTGTCCTATACCTACACAGGAAGAAAACAATGTTAGATAAAAAATTATATATTATCATGATGTTTCTTCCTTGGCTTCTATCACATTTCTTGTTCTAGCAGCTCTAGTTATTTCAATGTATCATTAGCAATGTTCACTCTACATTATTGTTGATGATTCATATAGGAATGTTCATAATTGAAGTTGTAACAAATTTTTACATCTCTTGTAGGTCTATCAAGAGCTCAAAGACAAAGGATGATGCACCATTCCATAATCAATTGAAGACAATAGGCAATGATGATTATGTTCCTTCTTATATTTTCTTTCTTTCTTTTAATCTTCAGTACTGTAGAATGTTCCTTTTGACACATTGTCTCAGCTACTCCCATGAATTGTGTGCAACACTTGGTTTTTATTATCCAATGATTACATACAACATTTTTGAAATACTTGTAACTGAATATCAGAATGAAATCATCTACTTTTCATTTCATGCAATACTTAATGTTGTAATTGATATCAATAAATTCTAAATGCATTGCATTTTAAAATTCCACAACATTCAAGCCCTTGCAATGGTTAAACATCTACAAAGGTTAATTGAAATTTTCACCTTATAATGAAACTTTGAACAAATCAGCTTTGTCAAATTAAGTTGTAAGTGAAAATTTGATAACATGGCCCTCTTTGTTCGATGTACAAGCCCATCATGTCCACAAAACAAGGATAGACAACTGAGAGGGGGGGTGAATTAGTTGTCACAAATTCTTCAAACTTATTTAACTTAATCTTAGATCTGATGTAAGAACATTCAACATAAATAATCACAACATCAGAGACACAAACACCAAGATTTTATACATGGAAACCCTATTAAGGGAGAAAACCATGGTGGATGTCAGTCCACAATATTATAACCTTTTAAAAGTATAGATGAATAATAGGAATGCACATGCATTCAAGAACATTGCCTAGAGCTCACTGTTGAAAGAAGACACACTATCTTATAAAGACATTCATATTAAAACCATCTGAAGAATTTGAACTGAGGAATTAGCTTTTGCAAAATCCTGATCATAGTTCCACTTAAGCATAGAAATACTTCTTCACACCTCACTCAATATTTTTCAAACTCTACTCTAAAATTGAATGATCTGATCTTTATTCACACATATACTTCGCATACACACTTCACACACACTTCACATTCATGTCTCAAAATGAAGAAATAATTTCTCTTATATATTCGCTTCATGGAATTACATTAACAACTTTGTTGGCCAAAAATAAAATATTAGATGAATACAAACTGTTAGCCCAATTCATGAACAAATCTCAATGTGCACCAACTAAAGTCAATCACAAGATAACAAAGACCTAAAAAAACATATTCGAGCATGCCAAACATTCAAAAATTAATCCACAAGGATGCACAAAATGCTACAACCACCATGTTGGCCAAGAACATGAAAACCTGAACATGCAAAGGAAAAATCTTCGATCATAAGCACATTGATCAACACAGATGTGAAAAAAAGATAGAGCACAATAGAGATACATCAATGAAGATCAAAGGAGCATACAAAACAACTAAAATTACCAAAATCACATTCTCTTCTTCTAGAAACACTAGCTACAGTAATAGAATAATTGTACGAACACATAAACTCACAACTTGTACAAATCTTGAAGCGTAAATTTGAAAATTTCAAAGGATAAACTAGATAGGCTCAGTAACAAACCCTTTAATGCACAACATCTAAATAACAACTCATTGAAATTTTCATCACATTGAACTTTACAACTTCATAGATAACCTCCAACATATATATTATAATTTTCTTAATATCCTCGATATATACAACCTTAAAGACACCAATGCTAATAGTGTTGGCATCAATGAAAACCATATATCAGCAATACAACCACAAAATCTAACAATCTCCCCCTTTGGCATTGATGAAAACACATGATGTGAAAAATACACCATCAACACAACTAACTCTTTTTCTAACAATCTCCCCTTTACACATTGCTCTACTCATACTAGACTTATCCATCTTATCTTTTCAAATTACTCTTCTCCCCCTTTGACATCAATGGAAAAGGTACACAAGCTCTAAACCACATATCTAAATCATTTAACTACTCCCCTAGAGTACCAACCACCATAACATCAATTTGAAACAAGATATGAATTGTAAATGCACAGACCAATGCAAAGACTTGCATCTTAGTTCTAATCTGGAGGGGAAATCACCCCTAACTTCCCTCTGAGATACTCAAAATTATCCTTAGGCAATGGTTTAGTAAATTTTTCTACAATCTTCTCTTTAGTAGGCACATACTCCAGTCTGACTTGTTTATCACTCACCTTGTCTCTTAAAAAGTGACATTTGATAGATATATGTTTTGTCTTTGAATGCAACACCAGATTTTTAGAAATGTTAATGACACTTGAATTATCACAAAATATAGTAGTAGGTTCATCATACTCAATTCTGATATCTTTCAGAATCTACTTCATCCATATTACTTGAGTACAATTTTTTGCAGCAGCAATATATTATGCCTCAGCAATAGATAAGGAAATAGAATTTTGCTTTTTACTTAACCAAAACACCAACTTCTCCCCCAAGAAGAAGGCACCACCACTAGTACTTTTCATGTCATCCACATCACCTACCCAATGTGGATTAGTAAAGGTACTCAAAGTAATATCATCTTTAGGATACCAAAGGCCAAAATCAGTTGTCCCTTTCAAGTATCTAAATATTCTCTTTATAGCAGTGACATGATTCCTTTAGATCAACTTGATATCTAGCAACCATGCATACAACATTCATGATGTTAGGTATGGTCTGAGTTAAATAATTTAATACACCAATCATTGACCTATATCTTGTCTAATTTTCTTTAGGAGAATCATCATTTTGTGTTAACTAGGATCTGGTTACCATGGGTGTATCAACAAGCCTTGAATCTTCCATGCCAAAAAAATTCAGCAACTCTCTCACATATTTGGCTTGAGATACAAAGATTCCATTATCTAACCGAGTGATTTGCAATCCCATAAAGAACTTCACCTCTCTAATCATAGACATTTCATATTCACCTTTTATTTCATCAACAAACTTCATACACAAATCATCATCAACTACAAAAATGATGTCATCAAAAAAGAATTCAATAATCAACTCTTTATCATGATCCATCTTAAAATATAGATTTATTTCAGCAGTACCTTTATTGAATCCAAGTTTCAACAAGTATTTATCAAGTCTAGCATACCAAGATCTAAGGGCTTGCTTGAGTCCATACAGTTCTTTATTCAATCAGCAAACAATATCTCCCTTATCAGTTAGTTGAAATCCATCTGGCTGCTCAACATATACTTCTTCTTCTAGCTCACCATTTAGAAATTATTGCTTTGCATCCATTTGATAGACTTTGTAGCTCTTAAAACTAACATAAGAAAGAAAAAATCTTATAGCTTAAATTCTAGCAATAGGGGCAAAGGTTTCTTCAAAATCAATAACTTAAATCTGTGAATACCCTTTACATACCAATCTTTCTTTATTCCTGGCCACTTCACCTTGTTCATTCAAATTATTCTGAAAGACCCATTTGGTTCCAATCACATTTTTATTCTAAGGTTTGGGGAGAAGAATCCATGTATCATTTTTCTCTATTTGCACCAGTTCTTCCTTCATTGCTTCCATCCAATGTTCATATTTACATGCTTCATTGACATTATTAGGCTCGGTCTTGGAAATCAGACAATACTCTTCTGTAATTATTCTTCTAGTCTACACACCTTTGTTCTTATCTCCTATAATATGATTTTCAGAATGATTTAGCTTTACATACCTCAGAACTTTAGGATTTTTTTGAGCTTCTGGTTCTTATGTTCTCTCTTTTGCACTTCTACTAGTCTCTCTTTCTTGATTCTCTTAATTCACCAGAACAATTTGAACTTTATTTTGTGTCTAATCATTCTTTCCTTTATTAGTACTATCATGTTGGTCATTTGAATCATATCCATAGGATCTAGATGATCTAGTAGTGTCCTCGTCAACTCTGACATTTTCACTTTCAACCAATTTTCTTAGTCTTCTATTATAGCACCAGTAAGCCTTTCTTTTAGTAGAGTAACCCGAAGAGATTCCTTCATCACTTCTAGCATCAAAATTTCTTATGTCTTCATCTCTCTTGATATAAAATCTACTTCTAAATATTTTGAAATATCTAACAGTAGGCTTATGACCAAACCACAACTCAAAAGGAGTCTTGCCATAATTACCATTGACATTTACCTGATTGATAGTATACACGATAGTGCTTAAAACTTCTCTCCAATAGATATTTGTAACATTACCTTCCAACATCATAGTTCTAGCATCATCTAGAATTATTATGTTCTTTCTCTCTACAACTTCATTCTATTGAGGATTTTGGGGAGCAGATAACTATCTCTTGATTCCATGCTCTTCACAAAAAGTAATGAACTCCCAGGAAATGAAATCACCTCCTCTGTCTAAGCTTCAAAATTTAATCTTCAAACCTATCTCATTCTCAGCCATAGCTTTGAAAATTTTGAAATTATCTAATGCTTTATGTTTTTCTCTCAAGAAAGCAACCCATATCATCCTAGAGTAATCATCAATAAGAAACATAAAGTACCTTTCTCCTTGTAGACTTATGATTCTAGAGGGACCACATAGATCAGTATGCACCAACTCCAGTACTCCATTCGAATGATGTTTGATCCGAAAAGAAACTCTAGTTTGCTTTCCCATTTGACATTCTATGCATATAGTGTTAGTAGGTTTCACTAGCTTAGGAAGATATCTGACTACTTGAGTGGAGCTTAACTTGAAAATTTTATCAAAATTCACATGACATAGCCTCCTATTCCATAACCATCTTTCATCAACTTGAGCAAGTAAACAACTTTCACTAGCAACATTTAGGTGAAAAATATTACCTCTTGTCTTTTTACCTGAAGAAATTACATTTCCAGAACTTCCAAGTATCCTACATTTCTCATCTTTGAACTGAAGAATGTATCCCTTGTTGACAATCTATCCAACACAAAACAAATTATGCTTCAATCCTTCTACATAAAAGACATCATCAATATTATTTTTACCACCAAGATAGATAGTTTATCTGCCAGAAATCACACCAACATTATTTTCTCCAAATCTTACAAACACCACCGTCATACTTTTCCAGGATTACAAACTTTTTTTTTTCACTAGTCATATGATGTGAGAATTCACTTTCAATCACCCACTCATCCTTTTCTTCAATTATATCTACAAGATATTTCTCAACATTCATATTTCTAGTGGATTCAGTGGACACTGGACCATTTTCCTTGATAGAAATGAATACTCACCCATCCTCATTTTCATTTTCTTTATCAAATTCCTCATCAGTAACACCTTCTTCAGCATAATAATATTTCTTTTTAAATATAGGCTTGTCAATATTGGACCTGGAGACTCTTTCAGGACATCTTGATGCAAAATGACCTATCTTATTGTAAGAGAAACATGTAATAGGAAACTTTCCTTTGTACTTACCATGTCCTTTGGCTTCTCTTTTCACAATCAATGCTTCCAATTCTTCTAGCTCTTTTCATCTTCAATTTTTTTCATCTCATCTTCATACTTGAATGTCTTTCTAGAGATTTCTCCCAGATCATACTTTGTTTGTTTCTTCTAGATATAGTAGCTTTAAATGAAGATTTTTTCTTAGGAGTAGATTCACCAAATTCACTCAACTCAAAGGTAGCAATCTTAACAATCAACATATCTCTTGTCACATTTGTTACTACTATGAGCTCTTCAATAGAATGAGATTTAATTTTGTAAGAAGTAGGCAATGATCTGAGCACTTTAGCCACAATCTCTTCTTCATCCAAGATTCCACCAACACATCTAATACCCATCACTAGTTCATTCACTTTTTGTATGAAAGAAATAATGTTTTCATCTTCGCCCATTTTCATGTTTTCCTACTTTCCTTTCAGACTTTGTAGCTTAGCAACTTTCACTTGTGCATCTCCTTCATACAATGTTTCCAGCTTCTTCCAGATCTCATGTGCTATTCTTAGACCCATCACATTTTTCATCTTTGAATCTTTCAGAGCACTCAACAATGCTTATATAGCCCTGATATTAGTTCCAACTTCTTTGATATCATCAAGAGTAGAGGGGCCATTCTGAGGAATAACATATTTGTTCTTTGTAATCTTCTAGAAAGGTTCACCAATGCACTTCAAATGACACTCCATTCTAGCCTTCCACAGAGAGTATTTTTTACCATCAAATCTAGGACTATCCTTCTTGTATGATTCCATCTTTGATCACCTCAATCTATTAAACTTCCTCAGAGGAACCTTCTCTGATACCAATTGTTGGAAAAAAAAGGATAGAAAATTGAGAGGGAGGGGGGGTGAATTAGTTGTCACAGATTATTTAGACTTGTTAAACTTAATCTCATATATGATGTAAGAACATTAAGTATAAATAATCACAACATCAGAGACACAAAGAATGTACCAATATTTTATACGTGGAAGCCTTGTTAAGGGAGAAAACCATGATGGATGTCAATCCACAATATTATACCCTTTTAAAAGTATAGATGAATAATGGGAATGCACATGCATTTAGACACACTGCCTAAAGCTCATTGAAAAAATAAGACATACTGTCTTACAAAGACATTTAGATTAAGACCATCTGAAGAATTTGAACTGAGGAATTACTTTTGCAAAAGCTTGATTATAGTTCAAGTTAAGCACATAAATACTTCTTCACACTTCACTCAATATTCTTTACACTCTGCTCTGCAATCGAATGATATGATATTTATTTGCACATATACTTCACATACACACTTCAAATCCATGTATCAAAATGAAGAAATAATCACTCTTATATATCCACTTCATGGAATTACATTAACAGCTTTGTCAACCAAAAATAAAATATTAGATGAATACAAACAGTCGGCCCAATTCATGAATAAATCTCAATGTGCACCAACAAAAGCTGGTCAAAAGATAACAAAGACCTAAAAAAACATCCTCGAGCACACCAAACATTCCAAAATTAATCCACAAGGATCCGCAACATGCTACAACCACCATGTCATCCAAGAACATGAAAACCTGAACATGTAAGGTAAAAATCTTTGACCACGAGCACACCGATCAACGTGGACTGCAACAAAGATAGAGCATGATCTAGAAACATCAACTAACATCGCAGGAGCATACACAAAAACTCAAATTACCAGAATCACGTTCTCTTCTTCCAAAAACACTAGCTAAAGTAACATAATAACTATAGGAACATAGAAACTCACAACTTGCACAAATATTGATGTGTACCTCTGAAACTTCTGGAGGATAAACTAGATAGGATTAGTAACAAACCCTTTAATGTGAAACATTTGAATACCAACACACTAAAATTTTCATCACACTGAACTTTATAGCTTCACAGACAACCTCCAACATATATATTATAATTTTCTCAATATCCTTGACATATACACCTTTAAAGACACCAATAATAATAGTGTTGACATCAATGACAACCACATATCAACAACACAACCACAACATACAACACATTATAGAGCTATGAATAAATAATTTGACCCACCATGCTTTCAAGAGATCCCCCAATACTTGAACATACTTGTAGCCTTGTAGCCCTATAGTGATGTGGGTGAGATATAAGTTTTTTGTCCAAAAATGCATGCTCACTCTGAGGCAATGAAACTCTAGGCTATCTATTGGGTGAGTATCCAAAAGGATAAGGTACATACACAAGTGGCTAGTATGCACTCACAAAGACAAGTGGCTATGGGAAATTCATGCCTAAATGTGGCTTCCCATACAACTAGACCAAAGCTATCCGTCTTCAAAAATTATATAAGGCACCACACATGAACAATATTTGAGATTCGTGAGGAAATAAAAGCTTTGTATGATTGATACTCATGAACAAAAAGGATGGCTCCATAGACAAGAAAAGTGTATTATGCAAGGTGGCCATATAAATGAAATTTTAAATGCAAAAATAGTGTAAGGAACATTCAAAAGAATCTTTATTAGTTCATGCAAGTTCTTAACTTATGAAAAATTGTACCTAATTTCTCCAGGAGAGGACTAATCAAAGAATAGACTATTCACAACTTAGGGGATGTGGTGTGTCGCATGAAGCCACTAAGAGGAATATAATATGCTAAGAGAGATCACGGCCTTGAAGGATCACACCCAATGTCACCACAAAGTAAAAGACACATCACATGAATTAAGAAGACTACACAATGAAACATGAGATGAAAATGTAAATGAATAATGCTAATGTATGCCCCCACTTTAAAGAAATTGCTAAATACCATGTTGTGAGCAAGTACTTTAAAGTACCAACTAATAAGTGCTAACAATAAAGAGGACATGAGAGCTTATTTGGAAAGCCCTATGCCAAGTCATATGTTTCCAAATAAAGCTACATCATGAAAAGGGATTGGCCCAAAAATGAAATCCCAAAATCACATAAGGGATCCACAGATTCAAGGTCAGTATATCTTTGCTACAATGTTTTTAGAGAGCTCGGAACTGTCATCATTCCCCAAATAATCATGGAACAAGAAGAATGACACGAAGAGAGTGAAAATAGAGAAAAATATTTTGGATCAACATGGAAGAGACCTAAATGTCTCGATGCCTTGCATATCCACAAAAGGAAAACTCAAGACAAAGAAAATTGTAAAGGATTTATGAAATAAAGAAGAATGTAGGTACAAATAGAGGAATGTCACAAAGAGAGAGGTAAATCAAACAAAATAGTACGAGGGATCACATTACACACATGAAATCACATAAAAGAAACATGAACATGCATGTGTGAGTCATACTAGTAATACACATGCGATTCAACCTATTAGCAAGTAATTTGCATCCCAATCTTGATCAATATAAATAGAAGGTGGATAACTAGCCTAAGGGACAATAGAGAGTGTGAAACTAGGGCAAGGCTATCTAATTTTTGCCTCCACTGAGTGCAAGATAAGAATGAGCCGAAGTAGGTGATGAGAAAGAGCTTCGTGCATTTTGAAATCATTTAAAATAAATGTAAAGCATTGAATAGTGAGAATGTGATGATTCTACAACTATTACATGGAAAGGAGTGGAGGGACATGATTTAAGGGACTGTTTCTATGATATCATTTTTTTAAAATATTTTTTTTAAAGCATGACACCCATCAATACTATGTCCAGGAACTTTGTGGTATTAGCGATGCAATGTGTGTGTATTCTTAGGATTTAGAGATCGATCTTCTCTTATGGGTGGTAATGTAGTTAGTCCTTGGTGTAGAAGTATCTACATAGTTCTTAAATTTCCAGTTGATGGATAAGGAAATTGTAGTTTCTTTAGTTTGTAAGGCCTTTGTCACTTGCTAGATTCACTAATTTTTTTAGTTGAGTTTCGAGCTGGAGGACCTAAGATGATCTTATGATCCATATCATCATTCTGAGGTATTGGCTGTTCCTTAGGAAGGAGGATCTTGATATCCCAACCCTTTTGCATCTTCAGTTGGTATTTTCTCTAAGAGTGGATGAATTTCATGTTCACTTGTTGTATCACATCCCCGTTTACTTAAGATCAGGAATCCTTTTCCATATGTCTCTTATATATTAATGGGAGTTTTGGTCACTTTTTTAACATAGAATGGTTGAATTTTTTCTTGATTAGAGGAACTAGGTTCGCCTATTGTAGGGAATTTAGGCTCACCTTGTGTCTCAATTTCAAGATGTAAATAACCAAACATCTCAAGTGGTGGGATGATAGGGAGTGTTGGTCATTTCATGGATGTATAAAATGTAGGAGTTGAGAAAATACAACTTCACAAACCCTGAAGATCACCTGCATGCAAATAACCTATCACAAAAGAAGAGATGGAGACAAACAAGCAAGGGTTCTCTGAAAACTAAAAATGTATATATCAAAGAGAATGAGAGAATGAATTGATATGAAATACAATGGGATCAATCCTTATAAAAAGGAGATCATGCAAACCCTAATAAAACCCTAATAGGAAAAACCCTAAAAGAAACCCTAATAGGAAAACATTTAATAATTATAATTATTAAATGTCACTTTATGCAAACTAACATGAAATCTTAAGAAGGGAATAAAGGTAACTTAATGAACATAATTAAGTTAAAACCTTTACTCTAACATAAAAGAAAGCATTAGTCTTAAGGTTGTTAAGGCAATCATTTAAAAAGTTGTTCATGTTATCATCATCTTCTCCAATGATTTCATCATCATGAGGACATGCATTAGGAGTTGAGTTAGCATGTGTAAGTTTAATTTCATTAGGGTCATTTCCAAAATCACAACTTGACACATCCACTAATGATTTCAAGGACATCCAAAGCTTACCAAAGAACATACCCATTATGAAATGTAATGCAATAACCTAGAATAACAAATTTAGATGTAATTTTGAAATAAGGCAATGCATGAAATGAACCAAATGAAGCTAGATGCAATGACATAAAGAACAAAAACTCTGCAAATTGGAATAGAAATGAAATGACAACAAACTAAAACATAGAAACAAAGTTTTTAATGTTATAAAATGTAGTTTAAAATCTGAAAGGAGACTAAATCACCTAGAGGGGTGTGTGAGTCCCAATCAAAGTTTTTTAGGGGTTTAAATACTGAATAATAGTAACCATAAAATACCCAAAAATCAGGAAAAACCAAATGTACTGGGACTAAATCACCCAGAGGGGCGTATAAGACCCAAATTAGGGTTTTTGTATGATTTTTAGAAAATTTTGTGTGAATGTTATGTTTTATTCTTTGGATGATGTCTAGACTAAGTGAAAATTTAGATTTCAACTGAAATTCAATGATGCAAGATGCAAAAATGCAACCTATATGCACTTTCACTAATGCAAGATTTAAAACCCCTAGATGAAAATTAACTAATGCAAACCCTAATGCAAAGATAATGTAAGCTAGATCTAGGACTGTTATGCACTCAAAATCAGAAATAAGGTGTTCTAAATGAAGGTTCACCAAAATGAAACAACAGAAATAGGGTTCCACCATTTAGGAGATGGAACAAAGGGGATAAGGGCCTATTTCCTTCAAGTTTCACTCAAGGATACATTAGAGATCTCAATCTAATGATAGAATGAGGGAAAGATATCTACAATAAGGTGTCCTAGGGTATGATTAAAGACTAAAAGGAGGTACACCACCAAGCTAAATCTTGGAAAGACAAGTAACATGCAAAGCCTAATGATGTGCAAAGCTCAAACAAATAACCTAGAAATGAATGAAAAATGAGACAATAAGCTATGAAAACACAAAGGTGCACTTGGAAACTTGTAGAAGCTTGAATGGAGACCTAAAATGGGTATGTGCAAGATCATCATAGAAAAAATAGGCCCTTAAGTGGTGATGGAAATTTAGAAAATCAGAGTTAGGCAACTTGATGTAAAAAATTGAATAAGTTATCTATATTACTTCAAAAATATGTAAAAATAGAATTTATAGAAAATTGAATGTAGCTTCTAAACTACTAGATTTTTAAAAAATATATATATTTGGTAAAAAATTTGAAATTTCAATGCAGTGTACTTAAATTTCAAGGAAAAACTAAGAAGTAGGTGTCTATCTAACCACCCTAACCACAATAAAATGATAATATATTTTTATAAGATTTTAGATATAAGTAGAGGACTCATGTCTCGATGTGATGCGCATTTTTTTGTAATTTTTTTGAAGTAAATAATTAATTGTGAATTTTTTATTATAAATTTTAAAAAATATAAAAACTTGTATGTTTGACCACTTTAAATTGGTAAACAATTAATTAAATTCAATTTTTTTTTTTAATCTTATAGTATGTCAAGTATAGAATGTGACACATGTTTCAGAGTCAAAAAATGTGATACCATTTGAAAGCTATACATTTTTTTAAATCAGCCTATCAATCAGGAATTTAGTCGTAATTCAAATAGAAAATGAATAATAATTATTTATTAAATTAAAAGTAAATCATAATTTATATTGGTGGAAAGTTGGGAATCTTCTTTAAAAACCCTTTTCGTTTCATCAATTTCGGGTAAAAAAAAGGTCAGTAGTCACGTGGGCCAACATATCACCTACATATCACCAAATTTTGGCCCATCATGATCTTGCACATAGCCAAATATGGGAATTTCTCAATTTAATGCATATTGGGACTCATATGCCAGGTTTGGTGATTTAGTCCTGAATTAGGGTTTTTGGGTAGGAAAAAAATAATGTAGTGACAAGTCTGGAACTCTTGAAAACTATAAAATTCACTATACTAGGACTCATACACCAAAATTGGTGTATCTATCCTACTCAGAATTTTTGGAGGGTCAAGATTTGAATCTACTCTTCTATCTCTTCTCTTCCTTCTCAACTTGGTTTCTGGATTTGAATTTCTAAATTCTACTATGTAGATGTCTTTTAGTGATCTTGTAAACAAGGTGAGAACTTTGACAACTTTCTCCAAAATTTCTCTCCAATGTATCTTCAACCAAGATCTACAAATCACACACTAAAGAGAGGGGAAAATTTTGTTTTGTTAGTGGAAAGGGTTTTTCCTTGGTCAAACCCCATTTTGGTAATCAAATCTTGTAGTGAAATCAAATGACATGGAGGAATGACGAATGAACAAATATGCAAGGTTGCATCTTACCAAACCCTTGAAAAAAAGGTTGAAAACATGTATGAAGTGGCTAACTTGAATGTAAATCTTGACACTTGCTTGAATGGTATGAATCTTGACTTGAATACTTTCTTGAATCATAAAACCTTGCATCACAAATTTTAGCTCAAAAATAAACATGATGCATAATGACTTTGACATGATGCTTGAATCTTGAATAATGTTCTAAAACACTTGGTAATCAGATCTTGAATGCTCTTTTCAACTCAAATTAGCTATAATTCATGAATAATCAAGTTGCTAGGAGAAAATATATGAAATATCCTTATATTTATACTTTTTTATGCCAAATTTCCCAAAATTGCAACACTACAAGTTGACATTAGATCTTGGAGAATCAAATGTTGCCAAGAATTTGAATTTAATTTATGTTTAAGCCACATGGGACTCATATTCCATAAGTGATATAATTCTCATCAAGATAAGCTTGGGACACATTTTTCAAGAAATTCTTAGATTAATGTGAAATCTAGATTAGGGCCTTGAAACCTAGGTGGGACCCATATGCCCAAGGTGGCGTATGAGTCCTAGATCACTAAATCTAAGCCATAAAATCCAAAATCACATGAATTATGATTGGATGTTGGTTTGCGTTGGGATTATCCTTAGAAAGATACATTAATTAAGGCTTGTAGATGTAAAATAAGGCCAATTAAAGCATAAAGAAGCCTAATTTTAGCAAGGAGGGCCCAAAAATGTGTGAAAATGTAAAGGGATACATTTTCCTACACTACACTTGGAAATAGCCCTTCCAAATTATTGTTATGAAGGAAAACTCTTTCCAACCTATGGAACCTTTTTATTTTTTATGGTATGTTGTTGGTCAAGACATTGTCAGGCATAACAATATTAAGGTACAAGATTTTAGTATTTATTCTCAAGGAAGTTTTTATCTATGTATGTTATTTATAATATAGTACCAATTCCCTTTTTTAAGCTACAAATATATCTCCCATTGCATGGTTATTGTGGTTAATTTTTTTTGAAAGAGGTATTTTGAGAGATCACAAAGTAATAGGAGGAAAAAATTTCAATTTCTAAATATAGGAACCCTATGCATTTATTTCATAAGATGTGCAGGAAAAAGAAGGTTTAGATGTAGAGATAAAGACCTATAGGACAAAAAAATTACAATTCTTTTAAAATGTTTCAGTAGTTTGGGAAAGGTTTGGCCATGATTCTATAACTATGTACGCAATAGATGGGGCATATAGAGGCCTCATTTTCTTTCATGGAGGATAGAAAATATGATACCATGCATTGGGGAAACTTATTGAAAAATGATTTAATCATAACAGATCAATAGTTTTTAAAATATTTCCATGGATAGTCATATCATGGTCAAAAAGGCAGCAAGGATATGGATAAATCATAATTTTGAAAACATCACAATAAAAGAGGGCTATGAAGAGGTTAAATGATACATTTGAACTTAGTCATTTTTCTCTAATGAGCACAGATTAGCATCATTACATACAACTTGACAATAAGACAACCACCATTTCTATGCTTAGGTGAATGCCATTTAATAGGAATATTTACAAGACAGTGGTCTTCAAGCTATGAAAAGTAAGGAAATATTTATCAAAAAATAAAGTCCACAACCACACAATCATCAACATGGTAGTCATTATCAAAGACTGTCATCAAAGAAAAGCAAGACAATCATGTTTCTCTTCAAAGATAAAAATGAAAAGAAATGTTTAGATTCATTTCAAGTGCAAGGTTATGTAAGGATAGTGAAGAACATGCATAGTGAGTGTTCAATGGATATTGACCATCAACATGACAAGGGGACACCAAATAAAATGAAAAGTCACAAATAAAAAAAGCAATGAAAGTCCTACCATAATATTAACAATTTTTTTTCTAAATTCATAGTGAATAAAGGTTTGTAGAGTCCAAGTGATAGAATAAGTTAAGGGTAGGTAAAAGGTATGGAAGTGAAAATATTTGCACCAAACATACTTTCTAATAATAACTTAAAAGATTTTTCTGGTCAAAACATCCAATAATTTCCAAAGCATTGTTAATGATTATTGTGTTCTTATATTTGTTTTATATCAAATTGAAATGAAATTATGAAATTGCAAAAATATTCTTAAATTGTGAATTTGTAAATTCAAAATTCTTAAATTTTGAAGTTGTAAAACTTAAGCACTAACATGAATGCAAGAGATAATAGGGCTTTAGAGATTTTCCAATGGGCAAGTACTTGAACTGTACTCATTTAGTCTTATACTAAAACCTGTTAAAATTTATTTCTATTGTAAATATAGGAACCCTATGAATTTATTTCATAAGTTGTGCATGAAAAAGAGTGCTTTGATGTAGAGATAAAGACATATAGAGAAAAAACATCACAATTCTTATAAAAAAATTCAATAGTTTGGGAAAGGTATGACCATGATGCTATAACTATGCACTCAATAGATGGGGCATCTAGAGGCTCCCTCTTCTTTCATAAAGGATAGAAAATATGATACTATGCATTGGGGTGGCTTAGTGAAAAGGTAACAATCATAATAGATTAGTGGTTTTAAAAATATTTCCATAGAAATTCATATCATGGTCAAAGAGGTAGCAATGACATGGTCAAAGCACATTTTTCAAAAAATCACAATAAAGGAGGGCTCTGAAGAGGTTAAAAACTATAGACTAGAGTCATTTTCTCAAATAAGCTTAGCACTAAAGTTTCTCATGGTAAGCTTAATGACTAACCAAAATAAAGTTTATATTAAAATTTTCAAATTTTGATACTTGAAACCTTCTACCTTGGCAAGATAGGTGCATAAAGTGAGTACATCTTTTTATAACAATTCATAAATAAAAATATTCAAAGGACAACCACACAGTCATGAACATGGTAGTCACTATGAAATACTGCCATCAAAGAACACCAAGACATTCATCTTTCTCTTCAAATATAAAAATGAAAAGAAAGGTTCAAATGCCATTCAAGTTTAATTTTATGTAAGGATAGCGAATAACATGCATAATGAGTGTTCAATGGACATTGATCATGAACATGACAAAGAAACACCAAATGGAATGAAGAGCCACAAATAAAAAAAGATATTAGACTCCTACCATAATATTCAAAAAACTAAATATTTCCGAATTCATAGTTAACAAATGTTTATAGAGTACAAGTGATAAAATAAGTTAAGGGCATGTAAAAGGTATGATACTTAATAGATTTGCAACAAACATACTTTTCCATAATAACTTAAAATATTTTTCTTGTCAAAACATCCAATAAGGTCCAAAGCATTTTTAATGATTATCGTGTTCTTATATTTTTTTTATATCAAATTGAAATTATATTGCAATCACATTTGTAAATTATGAAATTGCAAAAATATTCTTAAATTATGAATTTGTAAGCTCAAAATTCTTAAATTTTGAAGTTGTGAAAGCTAAGCACTAACATGAATACAAGAGATAATATGATTTTAGAGAGTTTTCAATGGGAAAGTCTTTGAACTGTACTCATTTAATCTTGTATTAAAACCTATTAAAATTCCTTGTTATTTTAAATATAGGAACTCTATGCATTTATTTCATAAGATGTGCAGGAAAAAGAGTGTTCTGATGCAAGATATATACCTATGTAACACAAAAAAATCACAATTCTTTTAAAATGTTTCAATAGTTTGGGAAAGGTCTTATGTTCATGCTATAACTATTCACTCTATAGATGGGTCATCTAGAGGCCTTCTTTTCTTTCATAGATGATAGAAAGTATGATAGCATGCATTGGGGCAGATTAGTGACAAGGTGACAATCATAACTGATCACTGGTTTCAAAAAAAATTCCATAGACAATCATATCATGGTAAAAGAGACATCAATGATATGGAAAAAGTAGATTTCTGAAAACATAACAATAAAGGATGGCTATGAATATGTTAAAAGCTACAAACCTATTTAATTTTCTCAAATAAGCACATCACTGAAGTTTCTCACAGTAAGGTCAATGACTAACCAAAATAAATTTTAGGTTAATTTTTTTTTTAAATTATACTAGTGAAACCTTTTACCTTAGCAAGATAGGTGCATAAAGGGAATACATTGTTATATAACTGGTCATAAACAAAAAGATTCAAAGGATTTCTTACAAAATATAAGGTTGACCTAAATTTCTAATTTTGGGATTATTCCTATTCTACTAGTTATGTTTTAGAAATTTACAGTTCAAATTCATGTAAGAATATCATATATGGGGGTTTTGATAGTCTTTTCACCTTCTCTCCTATGATTTATTATAAAATAGAAATATATTTGAATGATAGACAATCATCGCATCCCCCTTTCCCTCTTTTTTGTTGGAAAAAGAACACTACAACTATCATCTGGTGTTATCATTGATGGAAACCCTATGTGTTGATAAGGTACGCATATCCTCATTCAAGCCTACTGGTAGATAGATTGAAAATTGATAAGGCATAACAAGTTATTCAATAACTCAACAATCATCTATTTGTGCATAGATCTCATGTTACCATTTTGTGTTGTGCATCTCAAACAATTATTATTGATGTATTATCTTTGTTGTGATTGAAGCACAGTGGCCCGTACCAATTCACATGAGAATTAGAAGATTCAATTGGCATATTCTCATTTTTTCTTGTATTAAGGCCGACTTCATAAATATATTAAGTCACGGATGTATGAGAACTAATTAATTGAATATCTCTATGTTTGTATATCTTTAGCCAAGTTGTGGCCGACCAATAAGGGTACACATTGCATATTTCTCATTATGTGAGTCGACAGTTGTAATTTTGTTGAAGCCGAAAAAGTGTAAATAAATCCTATGTTTTGGATATATATAAGATCGTCCATATCATTTTGGTGTATGTACATGTTGTGTAAGTATTCAATTTGCAAGTTAGAGAAGAATAGAACAAAGTTACATAATCAGTCTGTAAGGTAATGGATCTATTATTGTACTTAATTTAAAATTGTAATCATGCATTTTAGATGCTATCATCTCAATTCAAATCTTCAGATGGTTTTAATCTAAATTCTTGGGTAGAAAGCCCTCTTTTCTTTGAGTAGTGAGCTCTATGAAGTGTGCCTAAATGCAAGTGCATTCCCCTTTTGTAATCTTCATTTTGAGTATACTCAAAAACATAATTTTGGATTGGCCATCCATCATGGTTTTTCCCCTCACATGGTTTCCATGTAAAAATCTTGGTGTTATGGTGTTGTGTTTTTTTTCTTGTTTATGCCTTATGATTGAATGTTTCTAATGCTTGGAAGTTAAAGGTTTATAAATTTTATTTTTACACAACACTGATTCACCCCCCTCTCAATATGTCTTGTTTCCAACAATTGGTATAAGAGCTAGTTCCTTAGAAGAAGAAGTCTAACAGCTTGGGAGATCTTGGAAGAAATTTCAAATGGATTCAAGCAATCTTGAATAATAGCTTATGGTGGCCCTAGATGACCTTGATTAGTAAAAAGATGAAGTCCAGAAACTACAAGAGAATCTCAAGGATGTAGAGAAATTTATCAAGTCTCTGAAAGACAAAATTAATAAGTCAAGAGAAAAGAGAAAGAAACTTTGTGATCAAATTCAGCATAATGATAACAAGAGCACTGAAGATGAACAATCCAGAAAATCCTTGAAAGATAAGACAAAGGAATGTGAAAATCTTACCCAAGAGAATATAGTTTTGAAGGCTGAAATGGAATCCATTATGATGAGGATGACCAAAGAGATTGCAAATAGAAAGATGAATGAAGAAAGCCTAGCAAAGTCCTTGAAAGAAAAATTTGAAGTATGTAGCTGATTGGATGATGAATTGGAAGTATCTAGAAATAGTGAAGAAACACTTGAAAGACAACTAGATGATCTTAGAAATGAACTTGATACTGCAAATGAGTACAAGGAAAATTTCAAAGCTAGCTCAACCATGATCAATGATCTAATTGATAATCAGAGGACTCAAGGAGATAAAAGAGGTCTTGGATTTGAGAAAGGAGAAAGCTCAAAATCTGAACAAAAGGATTTTGGACAAAGGAGATTTAGGAAAATAAATTAGATGAACAATTCTGGCAGGTATCCAATAAGATAGAGAAATGCTCAAAAATTCTATGGATACTATTTTAATTGTAACAAGTTTGGACACATGGCTTATCAGTGCAAAAGAAGAATGAATCAAAGTGGTCCATCTTTCTCATGTCACTGTTTTAACTGTCATAAGATTGGTCATAAGTCAAATGAATGTAGAACTATGATGAATCAACTCCACAGAAACATTAGATACTATACTTGCAATAGAACTGGACATATTGCTAATCAGTGCAAATCAAGAGGAAATCAATGGAACAACCGATTTGGTAAGATGAATGTTGTATGCTATAATTGTAACAAAACTAGACAAATTTCTAGATTATGTCAGAAGAAAAAAGGTCTCGTAAATTAAAAGAAAAATATGAAGAAGGATGTGATAGGAAAAGGCAAAGTCACTAAATATGAGGTTAGGCAACAAATGTAGAAAAAATGGGTTGAGAAGAGTCCCTTCATTGAAGAAACTACACCTGCACCAGAACCTACCTCTGGTAATTCCTACAGGAATTAGTCTGAGGCCTTTGGCCCAAGGGGCATAGTTAAGAAAATCATCAAACCCCCTAATTTATAAGTGACACCGGATGTAAGTGCATACTGGAGATGGAAAAATGTTCAAAAATTCTATCGAATGCATCAGAGGAAGTCGTATACCATATTACAATTCCGTAGAAGAGTTATTAGGTCTCTATATAGAGTAATAGTGCAACTGAATGAATTAGGGAAAATGCATTTATTGTGACAAAAATGTTAGGTATACGAGTGATAAAAGGTCACTTATACTCCTCATTTTTTACTTTTCTATCTCAAGTGAAAGAAGTTGGAGAGCTTCGAGTGACCTAAGGCAAATTAAGGTGAAAATAAAGTGTGAAGGTGATTCAACGATAGATTTTGCGTCTAGAAAAAAAAGGTATTTATCAAGAACTTCTCAGTTTTTGTGATTTGGGAAAGATGAATACTCCTTTAGTGGTTGAAGTTAAGGACAAACCTCATCCTAAATTTAAATTGCATCCCCACAAGTCTTTAGAGACTGATCCAGTAGGGGAGTTTTCATCAGTTATGCATGGGTTCTCGCATACAAAGGATATTAGGGTTTACATTCATGCAAGTATTGAGGATCTGGGAAGCAATCAACTTGTGAATTTGTAAAATCATCATATCATTGATGAAAATTTTAGTGTAAAATTGGAACACCAAATCTTGGAAACAAAGAAATTCATTTCAATGGTTAAATTTCCTGTATTCATGGAGTTAAAATGGGTCTTCTATGTCCTGAGTTGGGTACATGATGAGTTTATGTGGCTTACTATTTCCTTCAAAATTAATAAGGAAGCCATAAGTGTAGTAATTGGTTTGAATTCCTCTGGTGGTCTACCTGTTTTGAAGTCCGTGAAAAATCAAACCATCACCGATGCCACAGACTCGACATATGATAGGAGATAAATTCCTATTGACAATATTGTTGATATAAATGTTAGATTTGCATCCATGGTAATTGGTTATAAGATTCACCATTCTATTTGGGAAAACTCTCTATCCAGTAAGATAATTTACACCACCTACCAAATGGTGAAAGAAAATATGGAATATGATCTTTATGAATTATTAAGGATTAATTTGATGGAAAACCTTGTGAAGATAGAAAAAGGACAAGAAAAATTCATTCAAATATGGCAGTATGCTCTTATACCTATTTTTCTATTTCATGGAGGAAGTCCCGGGTGTTGGACAAGTTCAATGGAAAAAGAACATTCTGGTAGCTTAACAGATCAAGAATCTATTGTACAACCTTACAGATATAAAAAATTGAAATTTTGATATTTGGAGTCACTTAAAAAGTTTTCAAGCTAGCATGCAAGCTAGGGAAAGAATTCCCACCACCATTGTGGAGAAATACAAAGACTCAATATGCTTCATGGTGAATATTGATCAGTGTTTGATGGAAGCGATAGATCCAAGAACTATTTGGATCATGCCTATGGGCTATGAGGTTGAGAAAAATATTTTGGAAATGTATGCCCACATCTATTAAGCAAACCTCTAGATTTAGCTAAAAAGAGATTTGGTACTTATGCAGAAAAGCACACAAATTCGTAATGAGCTCAAGAAATTGAAATCAACCAAAAAAATAAGAAAATAAGTTGAAGTTATTGTAGAATTCTTGGGTGTATCCATGGAGAAACTAAATTAAGTCAAGGAGAAAATGGCAAGAGATGCAACAACAGGGTATATTGCTAAAGAGGTAACAAAAGCACAATCAGCTGGTCTAGTAGCACCATTTGCCCGAACTAGAACAACCAGAAGCTTGACATCTCACTCAGCTCTTGCAAAAAAATCCTCTTGTATGAAAAGTGAAAGCAAGAGGTCTGGAAAGGAAGCCCAAGGAAAGAAAAGAAAAAGAAAAATAGTGTACATGACTGTCTATGATGAGGAGGAAACAAAATCTGATTAAGATGTCAAGGAAATCAAACAACAAGGTACTAACATAGCTTTTGTGCCAAAACCCTCTAGTGTAGATGCCCAGACAAAGAAGAATACCAAGGTTGGCACACCTCGTATGTTTGTTGATCAAATTGAAAAAAAATAAAATCAGATGGAAATATTAAACCACTTTCTCAATGGTATGAATCTTTCTTTGAATCTGATAAAATAATTCTAGAAGAATCTACAATAAAGTACATGAATATCTTCAATAAAGTTTTGGTTGAAATCACATCTAGCCTCCCAAAAGTTTTGTATGATATCCTAGAATCAAGGAGATTAACTACCTTAATTGAAGAATAATGAATGAGAGAAGGAGTTCTTGTAGAAAAATGTCTTGAAATGTCTATGGAAGACATGCAAACATTCCTCAACAAAGCTAAAAAGAAATTCAAAAGAAAATCAAGGGTCAATAAACATATGATGGGCTAGAAAAATGAAGTTCTTCAAGAAACAAAGCCAATTTTGAAAGATATGCTACTGAATGAAAAAATAAAAGTTATTTATAAGGAAACTCATATAGATAATGCCTCATCTAATCCGGTCAAAGATGTAGAAGAAGGAAATTTTGATGCTAGTGAATACCTCAAGATTCCTCTTCTGGATAACAACACATAGATCCCCATGGAATTTGATGCAAATGTGAATGTAAAAGTTGAATCGGCAAAGAACATTGAAGAAAAATTAAAAGCTTCAATTAAGGAAGTATTAGTTGAGGACAAGAAAAGTGATGTAAAAATGAAGTCAAGAGACACTGTCGAGACAGTTAAGAAGTTCCTAGTGGAACATAAGGAATAAATTGAGTTGGAACCAATCAGAGGTCACATTGACCTATCAACCTTGAGCCCAATATAGATAATGAAGGTGGTCTCATTTTCTCAAGTAAAATCTCAAGAAGAGTTGCTAAAATATCATATTGAAGATAAGGAATTTTTGGCACTTGGAGAAGATCATGCCCTCCTTTGTGAAAGATCAAACTGAATCTTCATCTAGTGAACTGAAGAGGCTTATCAGCTTGTTGAGTACTCATTTTGAGTCTCTTGAAAAGTCTGCATTGGCAAAAGTGTAGAAGGAATTTGATGCAAAAAGGTTCAATGGATTGAAAATACTGATTGTCAAAGACAAAGTCACTTTGGCCACTTGTGTCAAGCACATACAAGATGCCTTATCTAAAGGAGGAAAGATTTACAAATCCTATTTTTCTTTTTCCAAGTTCACATAAGCAAATGAAATGAAGGTGAAAGACCTGGAGAATCAGTTAGAAACTATATGTGAGGCATTTGATCCACTATTTGGTGGTGTTGGAAAGATTGAAGGTGATGTTATGTCTCTGCTAAACAAAATAAAATAAAAGGGTTGAAGCATGGAAATTATAAAATTGTCTCCAAAACCTGTGAACTTAGAAGCATCATTAGTCCCAAAATTGATGTAATGGGAAGTGCTCTAAAAGGAGAAGAAACTATAGAAATCAAGGATCCAACTAGCCTGGAATTTATAGAAATGTTGTCCTATCTAATTTGTGGACATATAACCATAATGGAAAGCCTCAAACTAGTTTGGGATTCAAACCTGGCGCAGCTAAAGAAATATTTTGCAGACATCTTTCAGCTTTTGTAAGGTAAAAGAAGCACCTTTGTACAGACAAAATTTTGATTACTTAATTTTATGCGACCCTTGCCTTTGTCATTGATGTCAAAGGGGGAGAAGTCGTGTGAAAAATGTATAATCTGCTCAGGGGGAGAGTAGCATTTTTGAAATTTTGGATTGCAATGAAGTTTATCTTGGTACTGATCTGACACTTAGTCATTTTTCACTAAGTGTTGCCGTCAATGCCAAAGGAGGAGATTGTTGGAAAAATAAAACTGCAACTATCATCTGGTGTTGTCATTGATGCCAACCCTATGCATTGATAAGGTGTGCATATCATCATTCAAGCCTACCAGTAGATAGATTGAAAATTGACAAGGCAGAATAGGGTATTTGGTAACTCAACATTTATCGATCTGTGCAAATATCTCAGGTTACCATTTTTTTTTGTGCATCTTAGGAAATAATTATTGATGTATTATCTCTATTTTGATTGAAGAGCAATGGCTCGTACCAATTCGCATGAGAGTTAGAAGATTTTATTGGTGTATTCTCAGTTTTTCTTGTATTAATGTTGACTTCATAAATGTATTAAGTCACGAATGTATGATAACTAATTAATTGAATATCTCTATGTTTGTATATTTTTTTTTGGTACTTAGCCAAGTTGTGGCTGAAAATTAAGGGTACACTTTTAATATTTCTCATTATGTGAGCCGATAGTTGTAATTTTGTTGAAGCTGACAAAGTGTAAGTAAATCCTATGTTGCAGATATATATATACAAGATCATCTGTATCATTTTGGTGTATGTACATGTTGTGTAAGTGTTCGATTTACGAGTTAGAGTAGAGAAGAAGTGCGATTAAGTGTGGTTTCACTTGTGCATAGAAGATCTTTGTGGTGTGTGTGAGTAGAGCATAACATAGTTACAAAATTAGTTTGTAAGGCAACATATCTATTATTGTACTTAATCCAGAATTGTAATTAGGCATTTTAGATGCTATCATCTCAATTCAAAATCTTCATATGGTTTTAATATGAACTCGTGGGAAGCAAGCCCTCTTTTCTTTGAGTAGGAGGTCTAGGTAGTGCACTTGAATTGAAGTGTATTCCCCTTTTGTAATCTTCATTTTGAGTATACTCAGAAACATAATTGTGGATTGGCCATCCACCATAGTTTTTTCCCTAACAGGGTTTCCACATAAAAAATTTGGTGTTATGTTGTTGTGTTTGTTTTCTTTTTAATGCCTTATGATTGAATGTTTCGAATGCTTAGAATTTAAAGGTTTATAAAGTTGATTTTTGCACAACACTGATTCACCTCCCCCTCTCAATGTGGCTTCTTTCCAACATTTTTATGTTGTATCCCCTTAATTAAAATGGCTTTATATCCTAGGTTAAGCCTTTTTTCAATGCAATTAGTTTAATTCACAATTTTAATTTTAGTATATGCATTTGAAATAGGCCACAAATTGCTAAAAGAGGCTCATTATGTAGGCTATATAATACTAAAATCATTAACAGTGTGTGATCAACTAGCATTCTAAGAAGTTATGTTGGTGAAACCAAAGCCCTTGAGTAAATTATTCAATTTGTATAAAAAAAAATTGATCTAAATTTATCTTTATAATAAAGTATGATACAAATAAGCAGTACTTCAAATTCCATGACATTTGAAATGTTAATACTACAAACTCAACCACCACCATTGGGCTTATGTTGAGTATTAAAGAATGAAATGAATTTAGCGTACTGGTTATTATTAATATTAGGTATCTGAAAGACTAAAAAAATTGATTATTTTTATTCAGACATGCTATACAATCCAAGCAACAATCCTAAGATTTCATGTTTGGATTGATCACATGCAATGGACTCTTAAACTAAATCAAAGCTTTTGGAGCAAAATACAAAGGGAAAAAAAGGCTACAAGGCTATAGGTATGTTAAATTACTAGGAGATATCTTGAAATCATGGTGGGTCAGAGTATTTATTGATAGCTCTATGATGGGCTTATACATCGAACAAAGAGGGTCAATATATGATACCTATGTGACAAGTATAGTGTGTTGACAATAAACAATGACAAGTGTATGGAAATAGAGAGGCTAAGAAAGTAGGTCTATGAAAAACTCTTACTCACAACTTTTCTTTCCCAAAACAAACATGGAAATAGTTCATGAATACTTGAAAATTCACATATGTTTCATGCAGGTTCTTGGTTTTTATCTTTCTAGTCTCAAAAACTCAAAATTATGTGTAATTTTTTTCTCTCTAGGTATTCTTTCATCCTTTCTCTAAGCAGTTATTTTCTCTTTAGAGATCATCATTTAGGTTTTCTATAAATATGATCAGAGTGTATGTAAGTTCATTCACAACATTTCACATCTTTTAGTTGAACCTGTTATCAAATGAAATAAAAATACCTTTTTTACATATCGAATAATGGAGGTTTAATGAATGAGATACATCCTTTTATAGTGTCATTCCACACACATAAATTTCACAATGAAATATGTACGCACTTATGAAAAATAAATATACAATGATGAATTAGGAGGCAAACTATTTGATCACGTATTTGATGAGGATTATAAAACTTTTAGCCAATCATCATTGTATTATAAAATTTAGAATATTTTTATGACAAGTTGATTGGGAAACCCTTGAAAGGATGTGGTGATGCAAATTCCATTGGACCTCTAATAAATAATGGTTTTTAAGGGCCCAAACACACTAGGGTTCTAGGGTATCCATAGGTAACATTTCATATTAGGGGGTTTCCTAAAAAATCACTATATCAAAAGAAAGCAACGAAGATAAAATTAAGGGTAAACATTTTAGCAAGGTTTTATTTAAATTATAATATAACTGGTTTTCAAAAAAATTATAGTCATACTAGCATAAGTACCAAAAATAATAACTTTTAACCCTATAGATTCAAACATAAGGTCTCGTACAAATTTGAAAAAATTAAAAATGATTGAAACTAGGGCAAGTGATTTACCTCAAGATTTTGGTCGATTTGTCTTGTGGTGTGAAAAAGCCAATGACGAATAATATGAAAACTTTGAAGGAAAAAAATACAAAACCCTACGACAACAAAATATTTCCAAATGAGATGACCTACAACTATCTCCCTTCAGCTGTTGCTTCAATATATTCACAATAAACAAAAGTAGATATGAAAATATGGGAGGTTGTGGGCTAATGATGTTCAAATTTATGTGGAGTTTTCACGAGGTTTGTTGCTGTTTTTATGCATACAAATGGTAACAAAATAATGACACTCATTGGTGGGACGATTTTGTGGCTTAGAAAAGAATAACAAACCTCTCGTTATCTATTCGCTATGTGATTTTTAAGCAATTTTTGCCAAAAAAATTTGTAGGTTTTTCCACATGAATTTTCAATCACGTTTTTTCAGTCAATGATAGTAGTTTTTGACAAAAAAATTCAGGCTCCGATGATTTTTTTCAAGCATGAGACAAAACCAGTGGTCTTTGCCCACAAAAAATAGTCTATCGACTAATTATTAGCCTAATAAATTTATATTTTTTCTTATTAAAATAAACTATCATAATTAATAACTACAATCGAAGTAAACATGATAAAATTATTGTAGTGCTTACTCTAGATTGTTTACTATTTCTAATTATATTAGAAAATATTATAAAAAATATTTATTTTAATTGAACATTTTTTTAACTCTTTTATTAAGTAGGCTTTATTATATTTAAAACTTTATTGATAATGAGAATAAAATATTTCTATATATAATTATTAATAAAAATAAATGAAAATGATGTAACTATAATTTGTAAATATTTTTATATGATCAATAAATCAAAATTAAAAATAATAAAAAATATAATACTTTTCATCCATATTTCTTCATGGAACCCTAAAAAACTCACATTATCACTTTGTAACCATACCTCATCTATTAAGTTTGTGAAGATCCATATCTAGATCACATTTTTTGAACCAAAAAAATGATGAATTAGAGAAAGATGTTCCTGACTCCATGAAATCTATTTAAACAAGGGGTATTTAATAATACAAAATTGTAGAAAATATGTCCTCACAATATGAAATATTAGGTAAATGTACAAATACAACTTATAGCCTTTTGAAGTTTAAATTCATTGCATTTTATCAAAGGTTTCATTAAAGGTTTCATTAATTTCTAGTAGATCTGAATATTAATCATTCTCTTCAAAGATTTAAAATGAGTTTTTTATTTGATAATTTAATAAACAACAAAAGATTAAGGTTGGGTAAGAAACTATTAAATGAATTAATTTTAAGAGACAATGATAAATTTTATTTGATCCATCAATTCTAAAAGGTTAAGAAAAATAAATAAAATCAATATTATAATAATTAACATGATGATGCCAACTATTGGTTAGTTTTCTATAATTTTAGTACATTCTAAATTAGACATCTCTAGATACTTATTTCCTAATTATTCTTGAAACTTTAATATCTTTTATGATCATTATGCAAACTTGTACCTGGTTTAAGTCTATGGAAATGTGATATGATAGTCATTGTGTGGTTAATATGTAAATATGTATGAAATGCAATGAATATCTATGTTTAAGATATGGTTATTAGTATTGTGTAGATGTTGTGTGAACTAAATCTTTGCAAACAAGAATCTAAAGAAATCATATGGTATCATTTAGCAACTAAGGGGCGCAACCCACAACCAAAGGGCATTTCAAACAACAATGTAGGGGAAGTTAAAAGAATGTAGACATTTCATAATTGGAGGCGTCTATTTTTCAAGATGATTGTGAATCACCACATCATTTAATAAGACCACTGGAGGAGAAGAAATTTTCCATGATTAGGAATCCAACATGATTGTTTCCACAATCCAAATTTTATTTTTAAACCGTTGCAACAGAGTTATAGTCCTATTCATATTCTTCTACCTTTTTCATTTGTGTTTTAGTTACTCAGAGATTATGACACTCTATTACATTTAGGGAGTGGTGATTTATGATTATATTTATGTTTTGAGTCCTTTTTCTAGTAAGAATGCCTTGCACCTATATAAATGGTTTGATGGTCAAGTAAATCTAGTTGGTTGAAGTAGAAAATAAAGAAGATAGATATGTTCAATTAGTTTATGCTTTTACAGAAACAATTTTTTTCTCCAATAATATTCTTATGGATAAGATATTTTAGAAGAATCTTATTGGATTGTGATATCTTGAGTTATGTAATGAAGATATTGTTAGTTACTAATATGTTGAATTAGTTTGAGGAGCTAGATTTGAGTTTATCCAGTGGAGACAATCACTTGAGAAAGGTCCACTCAAGGTAACTATTCCCAAATTTTCTTTCTATACACTTATTTCTGTAACAATAGATATTTTCATTATTATGTTTTTCTTAATTAGATTCTTCATGTGGTGAATGTGAATAAGATCTTGTCTTGTATTCATTCTTTAATCTTGTTCATGCATTATCCTCTGGAGTGGGTCAAATTAGCCAAGATATTAGTATTGGTTATTTGCAACGTTCATTTCTTGATAGTGAACTAGTCACATTCTTTTGTTGAAAGTGCTCATAGAAATAGCTTCAACATTGCTTCATTTTATCATTAAATAAAATTTATGATTTCTAGCATGTGTAAATGCCTATGCTAGGATGATATAGGTAGTGAAGATTCTTTGAATACACATACAGTTCCAACATCATCAAAATCTTATGTTAGCCCTGATTGATAAAAGGTATTTGAAGGGTTTAGTTAACTTTTTAGTAGGACCTCCTCTAAATTATGTGTTCGACACCAAGTTTATCAAACATTAGTGGGCCTCTACATTTTTTGTGTCATTTTCAGGGATGGTGCTATTTTCAAATATTCATCTGTGTTATTTCAAGTTTTCATAGTTTAGTATTTTATTTCAAGCATTAGAAAAAATAAGTTTTATTCCATCAATACCACAACATTTCACTAACATTGTGTGAGATTTGTTTCTATACAGAGTCACACTTATTGTATGCAAAGGTGAAAATATTCCTTGGGAATATTTCTCCCCTCATCACATGAAGCTATAGAGGATATTGGTGATTATAGTGATCAGAGTGAGGGTATCCCTGAAGAACTTTCCCATTCACCAACATCTATTGCAAATACAAAGGAGACCTTCCAAATCATGGTTGCTATAATGATGGATGGCCCACTAGAACATGTAAATTTTGAGTTCCCCATTGCCAACTAGGAGAGAACAACTATCTTGAAGAATATACCTCCTTCATCATTTCTTTCCTTCTATGGCTTGGTTACTAAGGATCTAGATACCTTCTTGTTTGAGTTTGATGTCCTCTGTAGAAGTTATGACTACACAATAGATGCACATAAACTCAAACTATTTCAAGAAATCTTGAAGGATGTTTCCTTAAAATGGTTTATAGGTCTAGGTGGAGATGTTATTCTAGATTGGTACACTATGAAGACAATTTTCCTAGAGAAATACTAGGACTATTGTAGAGGAGTTGACAAAAGAAGATATGACATTTTCATAATGTCTCAAAAAGAATACAAACCATTAGAGGACTAGATGTAGAAAGGTTCTAGTTTTGCTTGAAGAAGAATCCAAAAAATAGACTTTAAGAAGAATCCCTGAAGTTGGTGTTCTTAAGAGGAGTCAGGGATGATTGCATGGATTCCCTTAACCTTATTGGTTTAGGAGATGTATCACAATTACCTTTTGAATAAATCTACAAAGTTTGTAGAAAATATTCAAGAACTTTTACTAAGAGGACAAGGGAGGGAAAAGATCTTCCATTAGCAAGACATCTAATGGGGTCTCTAGAGAAAAATTGAGTAACTTTTTATCAAAAATTAAAGAAGATACTATAAGCTATTTTTCTACCCAATTGGACACTCTACATCTGAAGAAAAATCAAGAAGAAGGAGAGGCAATACTTACTGAATAGAACCCTAACTAGAAATATAGGAAAGCTAATTGTAAGCAAAAAATACTAGCAAGTATTATAGAGAATAGACCAAGGAAAACAAACTTTCAAGGATTGGAGGGTGAAGATGGAAAATTTTTCTACATTGCACAAAGGAGGCTATGGAAACCAAGACAAGGTATGCTTCAAGATCCTTTAAATTTTAATACACCATATATAGTTAGCAATCAAAACTTATCTAGTTGGAACCCTCGGACTTGGGAAAACACATAAAACTAATGGAAAAATGCTCAACTAATTTAGAATCAACAAAAACAACCAAAGTGGCCACAACAAAAAATTTAAGGATATAACTACAAGCCCTAATGACCACATCAAAATAAATGGAAACCTCAATGGAAAATGGGTCAATAATGGAAAAACCAAAATATAAATTACCAACAACCACAATAACCTTTGTAGCTATAGTAGGAATCCATCATTCCCAATCCAAAAAATCCATCATATCAGCCACCAAGAGCACCTCAACTACCAACACGACCTAAACCTAACTCAAATAACAATATCATTCAATAGGTCCCTCACTAATGAGGCTATTCAATACCCTACATATGGGGTAGAGATGAGTGATGGCCACTTCAAGTCAGGGAAAACATTGGTTGGGCCATCATCCCCTCAAATCACTAAGTTAGTAGATGAGGAACCCTTAGTAGAAGCCTTGGACAATACACCTATGGAACCTAACTCCAATCAAGTGAACTAGACCACTTCAAGTCCATAACCTCCATTCCCTAAGCAATTAGTTGTTCAAAAACATTAGAACCAAGCTGAAACTAACCTATTAGGGAAACTTTAGTATGTGTGTATAAAGATACCTCTCATTCAAGCCATAAATTACATTCCCATTTACACAAAAAAGTGAGAGACCTTTTTCTTAAAAGGCCAGGTAGAAAGATAAAAGATGCTTAGACTATACATATCTTAGGGAATATTACTAACATTATGTTAGGGAACATCATTGTCCCTAAATATATAGACCTTGGGAGTCTAATTGTGGATGTTAAGATAAATGTTACCCTCATAAAAAACACCTTGATTTACTTTGGGGAAGCCACTAATGTGATGACTAAGGAAACAATCTATCTATTGCAATTAGTAAACCTTAGACGTACACCCACTATTTTGTAATTGGAAGATAGGTCAGCAGTGAAACCTGAAGGAAACGTTGAAGACTTAGTCATAGCTTTTGATTCATTAAGTACCTTGCAAATTTTATAGTACTATATCTAAAGGCTAATGTTGTAGGTTATCCCCTTATTCTAGGAATACCATGGTTAGAAAAAATGAATGCATTTATAGGTTGTAGGTTTGGAATTATGATTATCTCAAATCAAACTTTGACCAAGAAATTGGTCCTTTATCCACCAACCCAATCTCATGCAGATTTAGAGCAAAGAATCTGGCCTACCCTAGATGAAGAAGACTAGTATTCCCTATAGACTCTCATGATCAATTAACATAGCCCTTTATTGAGAAACCAAGATGAGGATGATTTAATCACACATTATATAGAATAACTGTGGTAGGAACCTGCAATAGCATGACTGTCTATCATGTCTACTTTGGAGAATATTATACTTGTTAGTTCATCAGAATTAGTATCTCAAGTTTTCCATTCTTTATTTCCACAAAGATGTGTCCCAAATATTGTTGGACTTGACCTTTCATCTATACAATCAACATCCAAGACTTTAAAAATCATGCTTGATAGAATGCTAAATGTTAGTAATGGATTAACTACTGAGTAGTAGAGTTCCCTAGCCACTGTGCTTCAGGAACATGTAGCAGCCTTTGCATGGGACTACCATGAAATGAAGAGGATTGATCCAAACCTATGAATGCACAATATCTATATAAATGATGGTTTCAAAAAAATTAGACAAACCTAAAGGAGAATTAACCCCACACTAAGAGATATAGTCAAAACTAAATTATAAAAATTACTTGATGTAGGTTTCATTTATCCTATTACTAATAGTCAATGGGTGTCACCTCCAATTATTTTCCCTAGAAATGATGGAAATGGAGATTATGTGTGGACTATAGAGAATTAAATACAACCACTAGAAAAGACCAATTTCTACTACCTTTCATTGATCAAGTGCTTGACTCCCTAGCAGGTAAAAAGTACTTATCCTTTTTGGATGGATTCATTGGATACAACCAGATTAGAATAGATCCAAAGGATTGGAATAAAGAAAACTTTACATGCCCTTGGGGCACATATGCCTACTTTTTTCTTCCTTTGGACTAGATGTAATGATCTAGCCACTTTACAAACGGTAGTGCTAAGCATTTTCTTAGATTTTGCACATGACTCCATGGAAATCTACATGGATGATTTCACAACCTATGGAGAGACATATGATGAAACTTGAGGCAAGGTTGGTTGCGAAGGGGTATTCCCAGGTGGATGGAATTGATTATGGAGGTATTTTATCTCCTATAGCTAAGTTGACATCCATTCGATTCTTGTTATCACTTATAGTAGCTTATGAATTTGAGGTCAAGAAAATTGATGTGAAAGAAAATTTTCTTCATGGTGACTCAGAGAAGGAAATTTGTATGTCATAGCTAGAGAATTTCATTGTGAAAGGTAAAGAGAACTTGGTGTGCAAGTTAAGAAAATCTTTGTATGGTCTGAAATAATCTCCTAGGATGTGGTAGCAGAATTTTAACACCTATGTGTTATCCTTGGGATTTTTGAGATCCAAATATGATCATTGTGTCTATTAAAAGGTTTGAAATGGTAACATTCTCATAAATTTCCTATATGTGGATGATATGTTATTCATTGGGAATGGAAAAAAATGTGATTTTAGATTTGAAGTCTCAATTATCAACACAATTTGAGATGAAAGATCTAGGTGCAATGAGGTATATTATGGTGATTGAGATTGGAAGAGATAAAGCAAACAAAAATCTGTCTTAGCTAGAGCATGTATATGAACTCTATTTTGGAGAGGTTTAACTTGTCTACATGCGGATAGATGGTTGGTCTAGTTGTTTAGGGGATAAATATTTCTATGGAGGATTATCCAAAATCTCCTACCAAGATGGAGGAAATGACCAAAGTTCCTTATGTAAGTGTTGTTGATAGCTTGATGTATGATTTTGTCTTTTCTATTCCAAAAATTTCTCAGTAAGTTGGATTCCTTAGTTATTTTATGATTAATACTAGATGGGTGCACTAGGATGTGGTTAAGAGAGTTTTTAGGTACTTCTGGGGAACTTCAAAGTATGCCCTATGTTTTCATGGTTATAGAAATGGACCTCAACATTCAGTGAGAATTCATGGATATTTGGATTCAAATTGGATGGGTGACATTGATAGTAGATCCACCAGTGGATATGTATTCATGTTGTTTGGTGGTTCCTATTAGTTGGATGAGTAAGTAGTATGTAGTGGTCCCTTTGTCCACTAATAAAGCAAAGTACATGGTAGTCGCTCATGGTTGTAAAGAATCCATTTGGCTTAAGATACTATGTTTAGATATTGGTTTTTATGTAGGATAGATTACTAACTATTGTGATAGCCAAAGTGCTATATGTTTAGCAAAAAGTCATACTTTCCATGCTAGAACAAAGAAAATTGATGTGCAATTTCATTTTTTTAGTGATATGGTGGAAGATGGAAAGGTGAACCTAGAAAATGTGGACACGTTAGTGAATGTTGCGGATTCACTGATGAAGCCAGTGAGCATAGATAAGTTTAGATGATGTGTCATTTCAATGGGCCTTGTAGCCTAAGCAGTGATACAAAGACTCATGTAAGGTCTTCAAAAATTAGGAGAATTTTGGGATTAATGTGTCTCAACCTTAGTGAGTCCCTTGATTAATTTACTAATTATTTACTCTAAGTGGTTAATTAAATTTATTGAATGTAATAATATTTGTTTCCAAATTCCTATGTCACTTTGTGGGAACTAGGGAAGAGTTAGCATTATTGCAAGAATAAAAAGAGGAATAAAAGTGTTGTCTTTGATGTCAACCAGTCAGCTGGTTATTTACTTTATGTTGATGATATTGAGAAAAATGTATAAAAAGAAGATTTCAAGTTGTTAGCTATTGAGGTTTTGGTTTGGTGCTTGTGAACTATGTTTTGGCTCAGGTACAAAAGAATTGTCGTTGGTCTATATTTATCTTTATTGTTTTATAGTTGTGTTTCCCTGGTCTTATTGAAGATGGTTTCAGCATTTGGAAGCATCGAACTTAGTTGATCTATGTGTTATACACTATTTTGGTTGATCCTGTGTCAAGCAATACATTCAAAGTTGATTAAGTGTGTTGGATCTATTATGGGTCTTGATGAAATGTGTGTTTAGGTCACCCTCATTCTAATTCCACCCTAGGATGTTTCGCTCTAACCTAATTTGAATTTGAAGTTGGATGGCTGACTTTGTATCTTTTTAAAGTTGGGGAATGGTATAAATAAAGAATTTGATAGCAATGAATAGTGTGCATAAGAAAAGAAGGAAGATAATTGAAATTGAAGATGTGACTTTGGTGCTATTTTGAAAGTGTGTGAGTTATGTGTGTTGTTGATCCGTGTGAAGCTTAACACCGAGTTTTCGGATGCAATGAGCAAAAGGTGAACTCTATCATTCATGCAAATGGATCTATGATTTTTGTGAAATCCTTTGTTGCATTGAGATTGTTGTATCTATGTAACAAGTCTTCTTTTTCTTCTTTGTATAGTTGTGACAGTGAGCCATTCGGGTTGTAGTCCTATGGACAATGAGTCATGACTTTAGCCAGTGAGCCTTATTCTAGGGAGTGAGCCTTTTTGTAATCAGTTTTGATATTCTCTATAGTGTGAGCTAATCCTCAACATGGTTTTTCCCTCATTGGGTTTTCCATGTAAATCTAGTGTTATTGTGTTTGCGCATTGGCATTTGATGGTTAATCACTTAATAAATTTATATGTTAGTTTTGGTAATTGAATTTAAGGTTTAAATCTGTGACAAGTGATTCACCCCCCCTCTCAATTGTCCTATCCAAAAATTGGTATGAGAACTTGGTTCCTTGGTGAAGAGATTAACTACTTGAGGAAGGTCCAGGATGGCTTGAAAAATGATCTATGGTTATCTGAGGTTTCATGGAAGTATTATGGTATCTAGAAAGTATTGATGGAAGAATTTTGGAGTATTGTGGATTTTATGCAGAGAAATATTATAAGGAACTCTACACTCCTCCTACTAATGGTCTGAGCACACCTAAATAAATCAAAGCACATGAAACGAATAATAAGGCAAAGTTCATCTTGAAGAATAGTCTAGCACATTTTGAGTTGATAAAGGTGCATAATTTGAAGATAGCTAAGGAATTCTGGGATACTTTAGAAAGAGAACACAATGGTGATGAAAGGGTAAAAGAGGCAAAATTACATAATCTAGAAAAACATTTTGATCTCTTACACAAGTCTAAAGATGAGAATGTTAAAGCTTATGTATAGAGATTGGATGAGGTTGTGGCTGGAATGCGATCCCTTGGCACTACTATAGATGAAACTAGAATTATAAAGAAGATTTTTAGAACTCTTCTTGATACTTACAGTAAACATATGAGTGTTATTGAGCAAACTATAGATTACAAGACTTATACCAAGGATCTATTGTTGGGACTTTTGACATCTTATGAAATGAGGAAGCCAAATCAAAGAAGTGGAGGTAAAATAAAGACTGCTTTTAAAGCTACAAAAACTAAAGATCTGGATGAAGAAAATTTTGATGAAATTGAAGCTAACTTTGTAAGGAGAATGAGAAAAGGCTCTGGTAATTATAAAGGTAAATTTACCTTTAAGTAATTTTAGTTGTGGAGAAATTGGTCACTTTGCTACAAAGTGTTCGGAAAGAGCTAAAAGGAATAAACAAAGATATGAGGAAAATAAGAAAGGAAATAAGATTAACTGAGCTTACTATGCGAATGAGAATGCTATTATTTCAATGAAGATCCATATGAAAATGAATTCTTTTTCTTGGAAATTAAAGATGAACCTACTTCTACTAAATCAGAAAGCTAGTCAAAAGAAAGTCCTTCAGAGAAAGAAAAAGAGAAAGAGAAATAGAAGGAGAAAGATGAAGGTATGGTTATCTCTACCCTACATGCTACTCATAAAAATAATATTTGGGTAGTTGATAGTGGTTTCTCACATAACATTATTGGTGACAAGATTAAATTTTTGAAACTTGAAAAATATGATGGAGGTTTGGTTATGTTTGGAGATGATACTGGTGCTAAAATCTATGGGATAGGTTTAGTAATTTTTGATGGAAAGCATCATACTGATGAATTTTACTATGTTAAGAGTTTAAGGCATAATTTTTTGAGCATTGTCAAATATACAAAAAATGATATGATCTTGTGTTTAAGGATGAGAAATGTGAGATCCGGAAAGGATCCAGAACATTGATTGCTACAGGGAAGAAATCATAAGGGGCCATTTATCAGCTTAAAGGTCTTGATGGATGATGTTTTATGACTTAGATAATTGATATTTGGCTATGGCATAGGAGAATGTTTCATATGAATTTTGATAACTTGGCAAGAATTAGTTCAGTTCAGGCCATGAGAGATCTACCAAGAATTACAAAGCCTGTAAATGCTATCTGTAGGAATTGCCAATTCAGAAAACAAACAAGAAGTCATTACGTATCAAGAGAACAATTTACTAACATATTATTGGATTTGGTTCATATAGACCTTTGTGTTCCCATGAGAGTGTGAAGTCTACTTGGTGAAAGGTACTTTATGCTTTTAATTGATGATTATTTTAGATATACATGGGTTACATTTCTAAGAGAGAAATCATATGCATTAAATAGATTCAAGGCATTCAAGGCTATGGTTGAAAATGAAGTGAATTTGAAGATTAACTGCTTGATATCTAAAAAAGGTGGATAATTCACCTCCTATGAGTTCAACATGTTTTTTGAAGTGCATGGTATAGAGAGATAGCTATCTACTTTGAGAACTCCTTAGAAAAATGGAGTTGTTGAAAGACAAAATAGAACAGTTCAAGAAGTTGCTAAGTCAATGATCATTGAAGCTGGATTACCAAAAGGTTATTGGAAAGAATCCATTCACACTACTGTATATGTATTTAATTGAGTTTAGGAAAGAGAAAATAGTACAAAGAATCCCTATGAGCTATGGCACGAAAGAATCCCTATAGTCAAATATTTCAAGGTATTCATAAGTAAATGCTATATCAGAAGAGATGAGGAAACTTCGCATAGTTTTGAAGCAAGAAGTGACCAAGGAATATTTCTTGGATGCTCTATTAAGAGAAAGGCATGCATATGTTTCGACAAAAGACTAAGGAAATCGTAGAAATCTCGAATGTGAAGGTTGATAAAACAGTAAAGAAATATATTGATATTGATGGATATATGTCTGATGAACATGAATATGCAAGAATAAAAGAAGTTGTGGAAGAATGGGATAAAGATGAACAAAAAAACCAGAATGAAAGTAAAGAAGATGCTTTGGTGATGTCCTCAAGGACACCAAAATATGTATAGAGGAATCATTTAGAAAGTTAGATTATTGGAGACAAGATAAAAGGTGTGTTAACTAGAAGCAAAGTTGTTGCTAAAGTAAATTTGTACTTATTTTCTAAGATTAAGCCAAAGTCAGTAAGTGAAGCCTGTAAGGATGAACATTGGAAGGAAGCAATGAAAGAGTAACTTTTGCATATTGCAAAGAATCAAACTTTGGAATTTTCCCCAAGACTGATAGATAAAATCATTATTGGATCAAAATGGCTATTCAAAAACAAGCTAAATGAGAATGAGAAATTTGTTAGAAACAAAGCAAGGCTTGTGTGCAAAGGCTACTGACAAGTAGAAGGTATAGGTTCTTAGGATGCTTCTTCCCTAGTAGCAAGTTTGAAATCTATAAGGATATTCTTGGCATTGGCTACTTATAAAGATTTCAAATTCTATTACATGGATGTCAACTCATCATTTTTGAATGGTGAAGTTTTAGAAGAAGATGTCTACATTGAACAACCAAAAGGATTTTAGTTAACAGACCAACCAAATATGGTGTGCAAATTGAAGAAAGCCTTATATGGAATGAATAAAGCTCCTAGAGCTTGGTATGCAAGGCTGGATAAGTACTTGAGTTACCAAGGATCTAATAAAGGTACGACAAAGATTAATTTATACTTCAAGACTAAAAATGATAGAATCTTGATTGTTATTTTGTGTGTTGATGACATTATTTTTGGAGGGAATGAAAAGATGATCAAGATTTTTGCAAAAGAAATGTAGAAATAATTTGAAATTTCTATGTTTGGTGAGATGAATTTCTTTTTTGTGCTATAGATTAATCAATTGAAGGAAGGAATTTTCATTTCACAATATAAGTATGTGAAGGAGATGCTAATTTTTTTTGGAATGGGCGGTTCCAAAATAATAAGTACCCCTATGCTGATTGGATGAAAGTTGGGAAAATATGATGATTCACCTAAGACTTATCAAAGAAAGTATAGATCTATGATTGTTGGACTATTGTATTTGACTACTACTTGACCAAATATTATGCATGTGGTTTGTCTTGTGGCTAGATTTCAAGAAGATCCAAAGGAAACACATGTTACTACAATTAAAAGGATATTCAAATATTTGAAAGGAACTCTAGATTATGGGTTATGTTATCCCAAGAATATTGATTTTACACTTATTTCTTATTAAAATGTGGATTAGGCCAGAAGTATAGATTAAGAGTACTAGTGGTGGTTTATTCTTTCTTGGATGTATATTAGTGGCATGGTTGAGTAAGAAGAAAGATTAAGTCTCTTTGTCTACTATTGAAGTTGGGTATATTGCTACTTCATCTTTTTGTACACAAGTTTTATGGATGAAGTAGACATTGAAAGATATCACAATGCAATATGCTGATCCTATTTCTATCTTTTGTGATAACAAAAGTGCAATTAACATTTTAAAGAATCATGTAATTCACTCAAGAATGAAGCATATATCTATCAGGTATCATTTCTTAAGAGAGAAGGTCATGGAAAATGAATTCAAGCTCGAGTATGTTTCGTAAAAAGATCATATTGTGGATATATTCACAAAGGCTCTTCCTAAAGATAGTTTTGAGTATCTCTAAGATAATCTAGGGGTTATTTCCCCTCCTTTTACAAACTAATATGCATTTGGAGATGTATATGTTCGATGGATTCATGGATCTATATTTTTGGACTGATTTGTTTTGGTGGCTACCTCTTAGAGGAGCAAACAATTTTTAAAGTGTTGTCATTATGAGTATTTTTCTTTCATGTCAAAGGAAGTTTCAACGAACATATATTTTTTTTCCTTTTCCATTGATGTCAAAGGGGGAGAGAAAGAGAATGTGAAAAGGAGAGAAATAGCATGTGAAGAAGAGAGAGGAAAGAAGGTGATGATCTTCTAAGGGGGAGAAGGAAAAGAAAAATCTTGAGAGCTAGTATGTGTCTTTGATGGTTTTTCACATCATGTGTTGCCATCAATGAAAACAGGGGAGATTGTTGCAAGAATAGAAAGAGTAATGAAAGTGTTTTATTTGATGTCAACCGATCACCTAGTTATTTACTATATGTTGAGGATATTGAGAAAATTGTATAAAAAGAAGATTACAGGTTGCTAGATATTGAGGTTGTTGGTTCGATGCATGTGAACTATGCTCTGGCTGAGGTCTAGAAGAATTTTTGTTGGTCCGAATTTCTCTTATGGTTTGAGAGTTTTGTTTCCCTAGTCCTATTAAAGATGGTTTCGACATTTGGAAGCATCGATCTTAATTGATCTATGTGTTTTACATTGGTTTGGACGACCATGTGTCAAGCACTACATTCAAAGCTAATGAAGTGTGTTGGATCTATTATGGGTCTCGGTGAAGCATGTGGTTGGGTCACCCTCATTCTAATTTCAAGCTAGGATGTTTGGCACTGACCTAATTTGAATTTGAAGTTAGATGGCCAAATTTGTATCTTTTCAAAGTTGGGGGTTGGTATGAATACAAAATGTGCAGCAATAAAAAAGTGTACATAAGAAAAGAAGGAAGATAAGTGAAAGAGAAAATGCAACTTTGATGCAATTCTAAATTTTTGTGAGTTATGTGTGTGGTTGATTAGTACGAATCTTAATGTCGAGTTTCTAGATGTAGTGAGTAGAAGGCGAACTATATCATGCATGCAAGTGGATCTTTGATTGTGGTCAAATCTTTTGTTGCATTGGGATTGTTGTCTCTTTGTAACACGACTTCTTTGTCTTCTTTGTATCTTTGTTGTAGTGAGCCATCCAATTTGTAGCCCTGTGGACAGTGAGTCCTTACTTTGGGCAGTGAGCCTTATTCCAGGTAGTGATCCTTTTTGTAATCAGTTTTGATATTCTCTATAGTGTGAGTTAATCCTCACCGTGGTTTTTTCCTCATTGATTTGTCCACATAAATATGGTATTATTATGTTTGTGCATTAGAATTTGATGGTTAATCACTTAATCAGTTTATATGTTAGTTCATCTAATTGAATTTAAGGTTTAAATCTATGACAACTGATTCACCCTCACTCTCAGTTGTCCTATCCAATAAGCATCCTACATGCAAGGTGTGGAAAGGAAATATTGTGATAGATGTCATATTGGCACTTCATTGGGAAAAGGAAATTGTTTCTACCTCTAAAATGGGTGCCATTTTGACATGTGGAATTTTTCTTTGAGAAAGTGTTGGTGGGGTTCACTTATGTGAGTCTTTATCTCTTAGGAAACACAAAGTCAAGTAAATGTGATATTTGTCAATTGGGAACCCATTTGAGCTTTGGTAATTGTAAAACCTCTAGGATGAGCACCATTATTCCATGTGGCATGTATTTAACTTATTGACTAAGGATTTGAAGGTAAACATTCTTAATAAAGACTAAGTTGTCACTCAGAGTGACTAGGAGTTATGGGTGAGATATATTTTGGCAATAAAGTTGATTTTATCTATAAGACTCCTAGCATGTGAGGTTGCTTGATTTTTAGAGATAAAATACTTTCATGTTCTTACATGTATATGTATTTAACTTATTGACTAAATATATGAAGGTAAACATTCTTAATAGAGACTAAGATGTCACTCAGAGTGACTAGGAGTGGTGGGTGAGTTATATTTTGGCAATAAAGTTGATTTTATCTATAGGAATCCTAGCATGTGAGGGTGCTTGATTTTTAGAGCTAAAAGACTTGCATGTTCTTACATGTATGTGCATGTTTAATAGGTTACTAATTAGGTAACTTGGGACTCATGCATATTATCAATTTTCAATTTATATGCGTGTAGATATTGGGAGATTGAAATGGATATATTAACACCCATGTATGAGAAGTATTTATTGATACCTTAGTGTATTTTTTTGTAAAGCTTGATTATAATTTTTTGAGATGTCGTTATGATGTCGAATTCACTCTAGAGTTTGTATCATCGTGAATCAACACCTGCAAGAGCATAGAATCTGAATATTGTATTATAATTGCTTTTTACTAGAATACAATTGATTTGTGCTTGGGTGTGTGGGTTTTTCCCCATAAGGTTTTTGCCACTTAAAATATATGTGTTGTGGTTTATTGCTTAAATATAAAAATAACTTTATTTCATGTGCATTCTTAAGTAAAAATGTGAATTTTAAGAGATTTGAAACAAATTTTTGTAACTCTCTCCTAATTGATTTGCATTAGGAAAGCGCTTTTACACTCGAGTTTCCATTCATAATAGATAGTATTATTAATTAGGGATCAAGTATTGGGAAAAACATATGGCTCATACTTGACTAGCTAGCTAGAACACCATTCCTTTCCAATCCAATGCTTATTTGGTATAGGATTTTAGAAATTAAACATTGAACTTATTTCTTTAACCTTGTTAGTGATAACTTTAATCTTTGGAAAATACCACTTAAAACAAAGATAAGTCAGGGATTGGGATTATTAAGCATCTCTGAAATCATATTTCAAATATAGGTATGTTGCAAGTATGTTGCTAGTGTTCTCATTAATGTCAATAGTTGGTCATTGATGTCAACCTCTAGTATGGTCTAGAAGATTTTTGTAGGGATGTCACTAATGATAGAAGTAAGTGTGTTGCACTATGATAAATTCATTGTTATCACATATGTCAACTTCTAGTGTGGTGTTGAGAAAATATTGTAGATGTGGAGATTATTGGTATTTTAGATGTTGTAGTCATGATGAGAAGGTATTGTAGTGTTCTTATTGTGTTACAGATGCAACTAGTTCACTTGGTTTCCAAGTTATTTTGAGAAAAATTGAATACAAAGGTGTGTATTGTGACAAAGGCGTGTTCAGTGTTGTGCTACACATGTCTTCATGGATAAAGATATGCTTGTGCAGTTTGGATATGATGATCAAAGGTGTTCAAGGGTTTTATATTCAGAGTTTCAAGTTCTAGATCATACGACAGTGGAATTTGTGTTTGACAGTGTGTTTTCCTATATATAAGGTTGTATCAAAGAAATGAGATTGCTCCACATTTCTTCGTAGTGAGGTTTCGTTTCTTGCATATTTAGGAACATGATTATATTGTTTATATTTATCTTCCCTCAAAGTTTCTATTTTTGATTTTTTTTGCAAGTCGGGATTCACAAGTTGTGTTCAGTGGCAATGGGTTTTATTGCACAAAATAAAAGTATTCTTCAATGTCATGAGGTTGTCATAGAGTTGCAGAATATTATGATGATACTGGAATATTTTGAGATGTTGTGTCGATACTGTGAATTTTTTTTTGTGGTCCAAATGTTTTCAAACTTGGATAGGCATGTGTGTGGTCACTTGTACTATTAGTTTAGGTTGAGTCAACCTAGTGTACTAGAGCTATTTTTGGAGGTACCTTGTGGATTTTGGATATGTTGAGTAGTGTGGTGATGTAGATTTAGTTCCTATTTAACCCTTGGTGTGGTCCACCTTCTCTTCTTTCCACCATGAAGTGTTTGGTGATGCACATTTGAGGTACATATGTTTCGTTAAGGTTGACCTAATTGATATTATTTAGGTCATGAATGGTATAAATGTGAGATGGATTTTGTGTTAAGGTGTGTGGCAAGTGTGAGATACAAATTTGATCAAGTGAGGTGATTTGAGTGTGAGCTTAAATTCCTATGACTCTATATGTAGTGAGCATAAGGTGTCTATACTTTTAGTGTGCTTGAAGTTTCTAGAGGTAGTGAGTTGAAGGTTGTAGATGGAAGAAAGTTACAATGGTGGATTTTCCTATTGCTTTGAGATAGTGAATCTCTATATAATAGTTCCTTCTATTCTTATTTATTACTAGTAGTGAGCCACCTAGTATGATCCTTTTCTTCTATTTTGGGTAGTGATCTCTTGATAGTGAGCCTAATTATATTCGGTGTTGTTATTAATATATATGTGAGTTAATCCTCACTGTGGTTTTTCCATTGGATTTTCTAGATAAATTTAGTGTTCTCTTGTGCATGGTTGTGTTTGCATTACTATTTCACATGTTTACATTTTTTTGATGCTTAATAAGGGTTTAATGTTTGATAAAGTATTGAAATTTAATGAGGAATTGAATGTTTTAATTTATATTTGATTCACACCCCTCTCAATTTCCATGTGCATCTAACAATTGGTACCAAAGTTGTGGTTCCTTAAAAAAATCTTAACCGATTGAGGTAGATCCAAATGGCACATAGGAAGGGTATCAAAGCTCCTATGTTCAATGGAATGAATTTTTCTTATTGGAAAGGCAAGATGGAGTCATTTTTTGTCTATCTTGGATTTGGTGTCTAGTAATTAGTTGAAAGAGGATATACTATGCCTCCAACTAGTCTAAAAAGTGATGATGATATCAAAGAATATGAGAACAATAGAAAAGAAAGGAATGATATATTGAGTGGTATTTGTAATTATGAACTTGGAAAGGTGATAAGTCTGAAACCTATAAAAGAGATCTAGACAAAGTTGGAGAGTATTTATGAAGGATATGACAAGGTCAAACAAGAAAAGATGCAGAACTGCAAAACTAAATTTAAAACCCTAATGATGTCTAAAGATAAATCTATCAATGTCATCAATGGTCTTGATGGTAAGCTAGAAGAAAGTGAAGTTGTAAAAAAGGTATTAAGAACTCTTCATAAATCTTATAGTTCTAAAGTTTTTTCTATTGAGGAAGCTCAAAATTTGAATTATTCTTCTAGAGAACAAATGTTTGGTGCTCTAATTTCTTATGAATTAAGAGAGTTTGGTTAATATTCTACAAAGAACTGAATTTCCTCTAAATTTTGCAAGGCAGAGAAGGACGATGAATTAGATAGAGATGATCTTGATGAGGTGGAAGCAATTTTTTTAAGGAGATTGAAAAAGGGCACTACTAAATATAAAGTTAAGTTACCCTTTAAAAAAATTTATTGTGGAAGGATAGGTCATTATACTTCTAAATGTCTAATCAAAATTGCAAATGACAAACCTAAGGATCATAAAGGAAAATTATCAAGAAGAGTTATTATGTTGAAAAATACAATTGTGTATTCAATGATGAGAAATTAGGCTCTCCTAGATGATGATAGTGATGAGTTCTTGTTCATGGCTTTAAATTTTGGAACTAATTCTACTAACTTTGAAAGAGTATGCAAAAAATTACTCTAGTAGTAGGTCACAACTTTGAAGGAACTATGGTGACTACATTTCATGAAAGAGAATATAGTAATTACTAGATAATTGACAATTGATTCTCAAATCATATGAGAGGTGATAAGATTAAGTTTTTTAAATTTAAAAAAATATGATGTTGGTCTTGTTAAGTTTGGTGGTGATACATAAAAAAAGGAAGATCTATAAATTTGGTTGTTATAGGGATAAGGACAAAAGTTAATATTTATTAGCTCAAAGGTAATGGTGCTAAATTCTTTATGTCTCAAGTCAATTAAATTTGGCTATGGCATAGAAGAATGGGTCACATCAATTTTGATATCCTAGCAAATATTAGTTCTATTGATGTTGTGAGAGATCTACCAAATATTACAAAGTCTATCAATACAATTTGCAAGGAATGTTAGGATGGAAAGAAATAAAATAAGAGGTTCAATACTAAGGAATATTCTACCACAATTCCTTTGGGGTTGGTCCATACAAACCTATGTGGACCTACCAAAATAAAAATCTCTCAAGGTGATAGGTATGTTATGTTATTGATTGATGATTATTTTATAATGACTTGGGTGACATTTCTCAAACAAAAATAAGAATATCTAGATAATTTTAAATAATTTAAGTTTATGGTTGAGAATGAAATGAATTTTAAAATAAAGTTATTAAGGTTTGATAGAGGTGATGAGTTCACCTCCAATGAATTTAACAAGTTTTTGTGAAGATCATGGAATTAAGAGGCATTTGTTAGCTCATAGAACTCCTTAGTAGAATGGAGTTGTGGAGATAAATAATAGAACAGTTTGAAATAAGCAACAAGGACTATGATGAAGAAAGCAATTCTATGAGATGTCTATTGGAGAGAAGTAATTCATATTGTAGCCTACATTCTTAACAAAGGTCAAACAAGAGTGAACAATTCAAAGACTCCCTATGAATTATGGTATGGAAAAACTCCTACTGTGAAATACTTTAGATTTTTTGGAAGTAAATGCTATATCAGAAGAGATGAAGAAAACTTTGGAAAGTTTGATACACAATCTGATGAAGGAATCTTCTTTTGATACTCTACAAGAAGCAAAGCATACTAGTGCTATAATAAAAGGTTGAAGAAGATTGTTGAAAGAGCAAGTGTCAAAGTGGATGAAGAAACACATCCGAGTTTTGTATTGATAGAAATATATGACTATGATGAATCTCGTAGTGAAGAAGAAAAAGAGATGATAGTTGAAGAGGAATAAGCTCTAGAAAATATCCCTAAGACTTGTAAGTATGTGCGAAAAAATCATTCTAAAAAAAATCATTGGAGATAAGAGAAAAGGTGTGTTGACAAGAAAAAAATTTCTATGATAGAGGAATAGGTAAAATTTTGTTTAATTTTAGAGGTGGAACCTAAAATTGTGACTAAGGCATGCAAAGATGAGAATTGGAACAAAGCTATGAAAGAAGAGTTGGAATAGATTGAGAAGAATCAAACTTGGCAATTGGTCCCAAGACCTGCAAACAAGAATGTCATAGGAACTAAATGAGTTTTCATAAACAAGTTGAATAAGGATGGAAAATTTGTCAGAAACAAGGCTAGACTTGTGTGTAAGGGCTACTCACAAGTGGAAGGAATAGATTTTGAAGAGACTTTTTCTTTATTGGCAACGATGGAAGCCATTAGAATGTATTTGGCCTTTACAACTCATAAAGAATTCAAGGTTTATTAGATGTATGTGAAGTCTGCATTCTTGAATGGTGAGTTAGAAGAAGAGGTGTAGATTGATCAAATGGAAAGATTTTAGTTATCACACATGATGCTGATATGGTTTTCAAGTTGAAGAAGGAATTCTATGGACTCAAAAAATCTCCTAGATCTTGGTATGCAAGGTTAGATAAGTACTTGTTGTAGAAAGGATTCAAAAATGGTATTGAAAATAACAACCTTTACTTCAAACTTGAGGGAGAAAAAATATTGATCGTGGTAGTGCGTGTGGATGATATTGTCTTTAGATGAAAGGAATTTATGTGCAAAATGTTTTTAGATGAGATGAAAAAAGAGTTTGAGATGTCAATGTGTGGGGAGATGAATTTATTCCTTGGGTTACAAATCAGTCAATTAGAAAAAGGTAATTTAATTTCAAAATCAAAGTATTTAAAGGAAATATTGAAGAAGTTTTGAATGGAGGATTATAAACCAACGTGTACCCCAATGGTTACTAGTTGTAAGTTGAGAAAAAATGATGAATCTCCTAAGGCTGATTAGAGCAAGTATAGATCAATGATTGGTGGATTTCTATATCTAATTGCTACTAGATTGAATATCATGCATGTAGTATGTATTGCAGTAATATTTCAAGAATATTCTAGAGAATCACATGTTGGAGTAGTTCAAAGGATATTTAGATACTTGAAGGGAAATCAAGACTTTGGTTTATTGTATCCTAAGGATATTGATGTCTCCCTAAGTGTATATACAAATGTAGATTGGGTAGGTTGTATAGATGAAAAAATAACTACAAGTGGAGGTGTTTTCTTTCTTGGAAGTAGATTGGTTTCATGGTTGAGTAAGAAGCAAGATTCAATGTCATTATCTATTGTAGAAGAAAAATATGTTGTAGCAACATCATGATGTACACAAGTGTTCTGGATGAAGTAAATATTGAAGTATATAAGAGTATCATATGATGAACCTATTTATATCTTTTGTGATAACATAAGTGTGTTATCAATATTTCAAAGAACCTAGTAATACATTCTAGAACAAAACATATCTCTATCCGGTATCACTTTCTAAGAGAGAAGGTTGTAGAGAATGAGGTGAAGTTGGATTATCTTCCTATAGAGGATCAAGTTATAAATATTTTCACCAAGGCTCTTCCTATATATACTTTTGAGCATCTCTATCAAAATTTAGGGGTTATTGCCCCTCCTTTCAATTAGATGCATAAGTTGGTGCATCTATCTAGGTGAGCAGTCATGATACATTCTTAGTCTTGGACTAATGTTGAAGGCTACCTCTCATGGGGATTAGGTAGTGATTTATTTTGATGTAGTTAGATGGAACATATATTTTGTCCCTAAGGGTACTATGTAGTAGAGGGAGCAATGCAAAATGAGTAGTGTAGAATGTACAGTAGTAGAGCAATAGAAATGGAGTATTTTCCTATTGATGTTTCCTAAAGAGAAGTATGCAAGTGGTGTCAAAGTGATGTATGTATATGTCAAAGGGGGAGAGTAGAAAATAAAATAAAATTCCTATGAAAGTGTTGTTAAAAGGGAAAGATGTTACCCTTTTCCATTAATGTCAAAGGGGGAGAGAGTGAAGTCTAAAAAACACAAGGAAATAATTGATATGATAAGGGGAGAGTAATGGTTGAATAATTCCTCAAATAGGGGGAGAGAAAGTGATTATTGAAAAGATAATGATGTCTAAAGAACAGAGGTAAAAGGAGAGAGTAGCATTTACCTCAATAAGGGGGAGTGTTGCTTAATGTAGAGTTTCTTTTGTTGTTGATGGTTTTACAAAGTAGGTGTTCCCATCAATGAAAAGGGGGAGATTTTTGCAAGTATGTTGTTGGTATTTTCATTGATGTCAAAAGTTGGTCATTGATGTAAACCTCTTGTATGGTCAGTAATATTGTTGTAGTGTTTTCATTGATGATAGCTCTAAGTGTGTTGCACTATGTTGTGTTTAGTGTTGTCATTGATGTCAACCTCTAGTGTAGTGTTGAGTGGATATTGTAGATGTGGAGGATTTTTGTATTTCAAATGTTGTAGTGTTGTGATTGTATGTTTGATGCAACTAGTTCACTTGATTTCCAAGTGCTTTTAAGAAAAAATGAATAAAATAGTGTGTAGTGTGACAAAGGTGTGTTCAATTTCATGCTCCACATTTCATCATGGATGAAGATATGCTAGTGTAGTTTGGATATGATGATCATGAGTTTTTAGAGGTTCTATATGGTTATGTGCAGGGTCATCATGCAAAAAATAGGCCCTTAAGTGGCGATGAAAATTTAGCAAATGAGAGTTAGGAAACTTGATGTAAAAATTTGAATAAGTTATCTATATTATTTCAAAAATATGTAATAATAGAATCTATATAAAATTGAATGTAGTTTCTAAACTACTAGGTTTTTTTTTTTTTCAATCGATTTGGTGTAAATTTGAAATTTCAATGCAATAGTACTTCAATTTCAAGGAAAAAATGAGAAGTAGGTGTCTTTCTGACCACCCTAACCACAATAATATGATAATATTTTTTTATAAGATTTTAGATATAAGTAGAGGACTCATGTCCTGATGTGATACATATTTTTTGATAATTTTTTTCCAAGTAAATAATTAATTATGATTTTTTTATTACAAGTTTTAATAAATATAAAACTCCTATGTCTAACCACCTTAACTTGGTCAAAACTTCATGAAATTCATTTTTTTTCAACCTATAGTATGCAAAGCATAGAATGTGATACCGTTTGAAATTTATAGATGTTTTTTAATGAGCCTATCAATCAGGACCTTAGTTGTAATTCAAATAGAAAATGAATAATAATTATTTACTAAATTCAAAGTAAAGAATAATTTATATTGGTGGCAAGTTGAGAATCTCCTTTAAAAACCCTTTTCATTTCATCAATTTTGGGTAAAAACAAGTCGTCAGCCACATGGGCCATCATATCACTTACATATCGTCACTTTTTGGCCCAACATGATCCAGCATATACCCATATCCAAAGTTTTATGTTATGGTATGTACAATAGTGGAAGTTGTGTTTGACAATGTGTCTATCTGTATAGAAGGTAGTTAGGGAGATATGAGATTGCTCTGCATTTCTCTATAGTGAGGTTTCTTTCCTTGTAGATTTGTGAACATGCTTAAATTTTTTGTATTTATATTTCCTCAAATTTTTTAGTGTTAAGTTCTTTCATCAGTTGTGTTCAGTGGGAGTGTGTTTGATTACATAGAATGAAAGTATTATTCAGTTTCATTTGGTTACAATAGAGTCACAAAATATTTTGATGATTTTAGAATTTTTTGAGATGTTGTGTGTGTAGTAATAGAAAAAGTATCACTTTTTCCTTAATTTGGGAATAATTAGTAATAAAATGAGCTTAATGTTGCCTTGATTTAGTGTTGTAATATGTTTTACACATTCACATTAAGTTTAAGGCCTTTTTTTACCTAAATGGACTTAATTTTGCCTTATTTAGAATGTTGTAAAGTGTATATTTACAATTTCACATTAATCTATGGCTTTATTAATTGATTGAGGTTAATTATGCCTTAATTGGCCCATTTAATTCAAATCCAAGCATAATTAATTGAAAATTTTGAGGGATAAAACTTGATATTCATAAATGTCATTACACAAAACTTAATCTTAGAAGGTGTATGTCTTGGGTAGGTGACCCAAGACCCATTTTCCACATGGTGAATGTGTTGTCACTAGATCTTAGGACCCTATTTTTACATGACATTTCAGATTCTCTAAAGTGTGTCTTAGGTGAGTGACCTAGGACCCATTCGCCACATGGAAAATGTATCCTCACTTAGACCTCAGACCCCTCTTTGAAATATTTTTTTGGTGGTATTTTAATGATTTCAAATCTATGACTTGAGGTTGGCTTGTGATATTTGAATTTCAAGAATTAATGGTAAATCTATGTATAAATATAAGGCTATTTCACTTAGTTTCGCCTAGCATTTTTTAAGTCTTCAAGCATTCTAGCAAGTTTATGAGAAAGTTTGATCAAGAGCATTTCTAAGGAATTTAAGGGCATATTTATAGAATATTATTGTAGCACTCAAGATGAATCAAGTATATCAAAGGCATTATTAAACATCAAGTTCATGATCAAGATCTACATTCATTCAGGATATTCCATGCTAAGTTGTAGATTTGTTTGCCAAGGTTGCAAATGAGGTGTGGTGAGTTGTGACATTGTATTTTTTCATTCATCATTCCTTTCATGCATTGTTTTATTTCAAGGTTTAATTACCAAAATGGGGTTTTCCCTAAGAAACAACATTTTCTCTCCTTTGATGTGTGATTGTAGGTTTTAGGTTGAAGATCATTTGGAGAGAAAAATGCAAAAGTTGTCAAAGTTACAAAGAAATTTGTTAAGTCACGAAAATTGAGCTACATGATTTATTTCTTTTTTTTTTATAGTGCCTCACTAGAATTTGGGAGTGCAGACTAAGAGGAAGAAAACCTAGAAATAGATTTTTTGGACCCCTAGCTAGGACCCATTTTCCATAGGATGAATGAGTCCTTAGTAAGGTTTGAAAACACACTTTTTGCAATAGGTACACAACATTTAACCCTCTTTAGATCCACCTTATCATGGTTATTTGTGTCTAATTTGATTTCTATTACTCATTTATACATTATAGCTTACATATTGAATGAAATTAGAGTGAAATTGGGTTCATCATTTTGTTTCATTATGGTGAACCTATTTTCCTCCATTTCATTTTGGTAAACTCGACCTTTTAAACCTTGTAGTTTTTTTGGTTTTGGATTCATTTTCATCCTAGATTTAGATCTTGCATTCATTTGCAGTGAATTGGGTATTTTTTAGGGTGTCTAGTTTACATTCAACTTTGCATTGCTTCTAGAGTTTTAGGATTGCATATTTTGTATTCTTTAAATATAAAAATACAAAAAAAATCAGTCATCTTGCATATCATTTACATAATATTAACTTGGATTTGAAAATTGAAATAAAATTGCATATCAAACTAGGTCTTCTAGGTTATCATTTTGTCATAATTTGTACTTGTATTTCACAATGTATTGTATAGGAAATCGAACTAAAACTTACTATAAAAAACTTGAATATGAAAACCACTAGAAAACACTTAAAAATTAGTAAAAATATGTTTCAAAAAACTCATCTAGGACTGATTCACCATAGGATGAATGAGTGCCTGATTAGGTCACAACTTGAAATTTTAAGGATTAAAATATTCATTTCTATGCTTCTATTTATTGTTTTTAGAATTTTTCAACTATTTGTAGAATTTTTGTTTCATCAATTTGATCATATTTGCCTTAATTTGGTACATTTAGTGCATTGTGTGATTTCAAAATTGCATTATAAGAATTAATTTTAAGGTTTTACATAGTGTAATTGTAAAATTACCTTGTTTAGAATCTCAAAATTTTATTTAAACATTGTCTTCTAGGTCATTGCATTGCATTTTAAGCCTCTTTCCATTTTGGGTTTGTATACTAAGTTTGTGAAAATTGTATGAGCTTTACAACTTGGTGTCCTATTAGAAATACTATTGTGATACATAGTTCAAGGTTCATGTAATCCTATGATACACCATTCGCTATGGATCTTGGGTTTTCTAACTCTCTTTCTAATAGTGTTGATAATCAACCCCTTATGGATCATAACATGCATACCTCATTTCCCATGACTTCACTTCCTATAACCAATGTGCATGATGTTTTTCATATCTCACAAGAAGACATAAAAAGACTAGATGACAACCTAGAAAAGTTACAAGGAATTGTGCTTATTGAAAGCATGGACATTAGTCCCATTCCTACTTTACAAAATCTAAGGAAAATGATTAAAACTGAAAATGGAGCAAAATTTTTCAACAGGCTCTATTTCTTCCTTCGTGAGAGCTTAAAAAAAAAAGAGAATAATAAGATACATTCCTTGGTCAACTTTATGTAAGATAAACCTCATAAGGGCTCAACGAAAATGCCCCTTGATATTGCTTTCTCACAAAAAGACATAATCAAACATTCACCTGATGGTCCCCTTTACAAAGCTAGAAGAATCAATGGAAAGCCTACTAATAGGATATTAATTGATACCACCTATGTAGAGAACATGATCACTGAAGAAATCCTATAAATTTGAATGAATTCTATCAAGATACATATGATAAACCGATACAATAGACCAACACGCATAATGGTTTTACTTGCCTTGTGATTGGCTCGATAAATCTCCCTTTAAAAGGTTGACCGAAAACATTAAATTTTTCATTCACCATCATCCCATCATGAGACCAATTTGGTATGAAGTTAGGCTATCCATGGCTTCACTTCATGAATATCATCTTGTCCGTTGTGCATAAATGTTTAAAGTTTCCCTTTGGCAATGAAATCATTATTTTTCACCATAGTAGATTTAATCTTATGTCTTCTCGAGGGAAATTTTCATTGGATTTATTTTTTCCCAGGCCTATTCAACCTATTAGACCTCGTGAGGACTACTTTTTCAAACCATATCAAAAGTTTAAGGCAAAGCGCATAGTAGAATTATCCCTTAGAAACATGCCTCAACCAGTGATTGAGCCACCTATCCTTGATGAACCAATAATTGAACCAAAATCCCTTTTAAATATCAAAGAGCAACCTATGAAAAATTCTCCTAATATTTCCTATAGGATACCATGATACAACCAAAACAATCTCGTTATGCCTCCTAAATTCAAACAATTTTATAAAGCTAAAGAGAAAGTGGTTGAACAACCTCCTGTGGTTCCTTTTGTTCATCCCCTAAGGGAAGAAAAGAAACCTATGGTTGACAAACCCGCTCCTACACAAACCCAAATTGACAAAAAATTGAAACAAAATTGAAATACTAGAGAACATAGGTGTAGAGATCGTGTTATTCCTCAGGTGGTCCCACAATACTGGTTTACAATTTTTGGCCAAACTAGACACTGAAATAATATTTTTTTAACTAAATCTTCACTTTTGGGCACCTATAGTGGCTAAACTGTGAGGAATTTGAGGATGATGCAAACTAGTGATTTGTGAAATTTTATTTGTAGATTCTAAATATATTTTTTTCAAAAAAATTGGAATTGGATTAAACTTTTTTTTCCATCTCCTTCAAAAACTAGTTCTTTTCAGCAAACAACATGTATAAGGAGTGACACTCACCATATACAACATAACTCTTTTTCCATGAAGGATAAAATTATAATTCTATCGAATTTATATTTGTAACTCCAATATCTAGTGCTTCCAATTGGTCTCATAGTTTTATATTGAATATTTTTTCCTTAATCAAGTTTTGAAGTCAAACCAATTAGAATTCAAACATAGGCAGACCGTATACAAAGTAACTTTTTTTTTATGTATTGAAATTCTTTTTTTTTTGTTGGATCAAGGATTTCAATATTTGGTGCACTCATATTTTTCAAAAAAAATTATAAACTGCTATTTTGCCACATGTGCAGAATTGAGAGTTTGATTTTCGGTGAAAAACCTATGTTTAATAAAACTAAAAAATTAATACATAATAAAACCAAAACATATTAAAATTATATTTGTTGGATAGCTCATTTCGAGGACTACCATCAACTAGTTGGGTCTGTGAAGTATCCTCCATTTTCATCCTCAACTCGAGCTTCAAAGTGCAAAATTCTTGACTTTTTTGGTGCCTGAGGGGGAGAAGGGGGAAAGGTGGGGTTCACTCAAACCAGGGTTCATTCAAACCCCCTATCCATAATTAGCTTTTTGTACAGAATGGCGGGCCCTATCATTAAATGGGTTCACTCGAATAGGGGTTCTAGCGAACCCTATTTTGGTTCGCTCGAACCAAATAGTTCATTCGAACCCCCAAAAGAATTTTTTTTTGCATGGGGTCATTTTTTAAACTATTCCTTCCTCATTCAAATTTTAAATCACTTTTGTGGGTTTACCCCCTCACATGTTACAAACTAAAGAAGAAAAGAACAACACAAAAAATAAAAAATCCTAACTTTCTTGAAGTAATGCATGATGATTCTATACCCACCACAATGTAAACAAGAACCTTTCAGAGAAATTATCATTCTATCTTTTTTTGTGATTAATCTAGATGATGACATTGATATTGCAAAGATTGATTAACAAGTGCATAATGATTTGAATTCATTGTTTTCCTCTTCTATGAACATAAATGAAAAATCTCCTAAAAAGAGTGTTGAACTTGGTGTCTGTCCTAGTAAGGCACTTGAAATTGTCCCTTTGGCTAGTTGTCCACATTTTGTATATACTGGTCAAGATTGGGATGTAGACAAGCTATTGTAGGTTGGCTCACATGTTCCTTACTAGTCCCTTTCTTTGATTTCATTATCATGTCTTTTTATGTGATTGCATGATCCCTCATGATGTTTCGTTTGATGTATCTCTATTTTTGTGCATTCCTCTATTTGTATGTACATTCTTCTCTATGTCATAAACATTTATCTTTTTCATTTGTCTTGTGTTTTCCTTTTAGGGATGATGCAATGTGTTGAGACACTTAGGTCTCTTTGATGTTAACCCAAAAGTTTTTTTTTTTTTTTTCACTCTCTTTGTGTCATTCTTCCAATTCTATGAGTATTTGGGGAATGATGACATTTTTGAGCTCTATGACAACATTGTAGCAAAGATATACTAACCTTGAATCCATAGATCCCTAATGTATTTTTGGAGGAAACCTAGGTCCCTCCTTTTTTGTGATGTAGCTTTATTTCAAAAACATATGACATAGCATAGGGATTTTGGAGAAAGCTCCCATGTCTTATGAGTAAACATTGGCTACTTTAAAGAAATGTATCATAGAAATGGTGTTAGAAACCACTTTAAAGTGGGGGAATACATCGATAATATCTTTTGATATTTTGCATGTTTCATGGTATGATTTTACTTTTCTTGTGATTCATCCTTTTCTTGGTGGTGTCATTGGGTTTTATGTCATCCAAGAGTGTGATATTTCTTAGCATGCACCTTTCCTCTTTGTGGTGATGTGACACATTGCATACCCCAAGTTATGAATCTTTTACTCTTGACTTTTCCTCTCTTGGAGACATTAGGCACAATGATCCCTAAGAAGAAGACCTTACATGGATGAACATAAATCCCTTTGAACAAAAACCTTATACTAGAATAATGTTCATAAGTTTCTGGCATAACATAGCTTGCTAATTTTGTGAAGTTTGAAACCCTAATTCAAGGCCACCTAGCATAACACACCTTTCTTTCCCATGGATCCTTTCCTAGCACTGTGGTGCCTTATTGAAGTTGTCAAGAGGATAGCTTTGATATGGTATGAGAGCCTAATATGATTCTCTCATTTTCTACCCCATTTTTTATGTTGCATTGTGGCACCTTATTAAAGTTATTAGAGGGATAGCTTTGGTATGGTTAGTATGATGAGAGCTGACACATAGGCATGACTTTCTTATTGTACATTGAGAGGTGAAACATAGGAATGACTTTATCACTAAGCCACTTTATTAGAAGACTTTCCTAGTGGACAACCTAGAGTTAACTCAGAGTGAGCGTAAAATCAATAGCTTCTAAGACGTGTTTTGCATTACATTAGATAATTTACACTTGATATTGTTGGTCTTTGATGTTGTTTGATTGTGTATCTTTTTCATTAATGCATACATAAGTGTCTTGAATGTTTACTGTAGTGTGAATTTTACATGGGGTCATACTCTCACTAAAGTTGGGGAAAAATGTAGTAAAAGAGAAAGTATCTCTTTTTCCTTAATTTGGGAATAATTACTAATAAAATGAGCTTAATGTTGGGGTATGTGTAGGATCATGATAGGCCAAAAAGTGGTGATATGTAAGTGATATGATGGTCGATGTGGCTAACGACTTTTTTTTACCCAAAATTGATGAAACGAAAAGAGGTTTTAAAAGAGATTCTCATCTTTCTACCAATACAAATTATGCTTTACTTTGAATTTAATAAATAATTATTATTCATTTTCTATTTGAATTATGACTAAAGTCCTGATTGATAGGTTGATTGAAAAAAATCTATATCTTTCAAATGATATCAAATATTTTGAATCTGAAACATGCATCACATTCTATGCTTTTCATACTATAGGATTTTTTATTTTAAAAAAATCATGAAATTTTGACCCAAGTTAAAGTGGCCAAGCATTTGAGTTTTTATATTTTTTTAAACTTTTAATAAAAAATTCATAATTAATTATTTACTAGGAAAAAATTATAAAAAATGATGCATCACTTCGGGACATGAGTCCTTTACTTATATCTAAAATCTTATAAAAAAATATTATCATTTTATTGTGGTTAGGGTGGTCAGACAGACACCTACTTCTTATTTTTTCCCTGAAACTTAAGTACTATTGCATTGAAATTTCAAATTTTCACCAAATATATATATTTTTTCAATAAACCTAGTAGTTTAGAAACTTCATTCAATTTTCTACATATTCTATTCTTACATATTTTTTAAATAATATAGATAACATTCAAATTTTTACATCAAGTTGCCTAAATCTAATTTTCTGAATTTTCATCACCATTTAATGGCCTATTTTTTTTGTGATAATCATGCACATACCCATTGCCTTGATTTAGTTTTGTAACATGCTTTGCACATTCACATTAAGTTTAGGGACCTTTTCAACAAGATGGACATAATTTTTCATTATCTAGGTTGTTTTAAAGTGCATCTTTATAATTTCGCATTAATGTAGGGCTTTGTTAATTGATAGAGGTTAATTATGCCTTAATTGGCCACTTTAATTAAAATCCAAGCCTAATTAATCACAAATTCCGAGTGATAAAACCCAACAATCATGAATGCCATTACATATGACTTAATTTTAGAAGGTGTGTGGCCTAGGTAGGTGACCTAGGAACCTCTTTTCACATGACATTTCACATTGTTTGAAGTGTGTCCTAGGTGAGTGACCTAGGACCCATTCGCCACATGGTGAAGGGTCCTCATTTAGACCTAGGTCCCCTCTTTGAAATATGTTTTTTCGTATGTGCAGGATCATCATGGAAAAAATAGGCCCTTAAGTGGCGATAAAAATTCAAAAAATTAGAGTTAGGAAACTTGACGTAAAAATTTGAATAAGTTATCTATATTATTTCAAAAATATGTAAGAATATAATCTGTAGAAAATTGAATGTAGTTTCTAAACTACTAGGTTTATTTTTTTTTAAATCTATTTGGTGAAAATTTGAAATTTCAATGTAGTAGTACTTAAATTTCAGGGAAAAAATAAGAATTAGGTGTTTGTCTGACCACCCTAACCATAATGAAATGATAATTATTTTTTGTAAGATTTTAGATATAAGTGATGAATCATGTCCCATAGTGATGCATTATTTTGTAATTTTTTCCAAGTAAATAATTAATTATGAATTTTTTATTACAACTTTTAAAAAATATAAAAACTCGTATGTCTGACCATCTCAACTCAAGCTCAAAACTTCATGATTTTTATTTTTAATTATATAGTATGTGAAACATAGAATGTGACACATATTTTAGATTCAAAAAATGTGATATTATTTGAAAGCCATAGATTTTTTCATATTAGTCTATCAATCAAAAATTTAGTCGTAATTCAAATAGAAAATGAATAATAATTATTTGTTAAACTCAAAGTAAAGTTGTAATCCCCTCCGTTTTGCTTCCTGTTCAGAAAACTTTTCATGCTTTGTTTTGGGTTTTAGCTACTATGATACTTTGCATACTTTATCATGTGTGTTATTTGGTCGCTACTTATAGAGCGGTGAACTATTATGTGATGTGATGAGGTTTATCTGATGTTTGATTTGATATGTTTAAATTGGTGTTAAATTACTTGATGTGGTAACATGATTATTGTGCATGAGATATTTGATGTATTATGGAAGAGTCAGCTATGATGAATGTATTGGTGAATGGGATAGGTTCGCATCACTTGCTTGTGAGCGCCCTGGGATTCTGTGATTTCTTCCTCACAGTGTTTATTTTATGCTACTTATGTATATATATATATATATATATATATATATATATATATATATGATGTTGGTTACTTTGTTTTCAGATTTGCATGTACATGACATTGACTCTACCTGGTTTCACAAGTTTGAGTGTGTCAATCCAACGGTTAAGTTGAACGGGAGATAGTAGGTAGGTAACTTGTGTCAAGTCTACACCCTAGCCATAATGTGTTGTTAGTCATGCTTGTTGAGTCTTTGATTTCCATGTTTAATGTTATTTTATTCTGAGGGGTTTTTGATTTTAGAAATAAATATTTAGAATTATTGCATTAAATAATGTTGTTATTTATTTAATTAAATTTTATATGTGGATAGAAGTTTATATTTAAATTAGTTAATTAAATTAAATTTATTTAATTAATTAAATTAAATTTATTTAATTAATTAAATTTAATACAATGGGTTGAATTTATTTATTAAATAATTAAAATTAATTAATTAAATTTTATGCTGAGAAAATTAAAAGAAAGAAAAGAATTTAATTCATTTTGGAATTAAATTATTATTTAGAATTATTAAATTAAATGAAAATTAGATATGGTTGTTAAAAGATATTTCAATTATGATAGCATGTGAGAGTTGAATTAATTAAGAGTTTGTTGAAAGTTTATTCACGGAGAGAAATTTGGAGGGGAAGGAAAAGAGGAAAAGCTTCTCCACGGTTGTGTGAGGATATTTTTGGGGGAGATATTTTTTGAAGAAGAAATTCAAAAAAATACAGAGCATTTTAGAATTCTTGGTTGTAGGATTGGATTGGAATTGTTCTTGTGTTCTTGTTGTGATTGTTGGATACTATTCTAGTTGGAATCATTGGAATTATTGGATAGAAGTTGTGGAAGATTTGGAGGAGGCTCGACATCAAATACTCTATTTGTCTAAAGCTTCTTGATTCGGGTTCTCTTCTTGTGTTATTTTATTATTTATAATTTACACTTGAAATTGTATTATTCAATGAATTGTTTTGTTAAATCCATTTAGGAAAAAGATTTATTTTTAGAGAAAGAAATTTTTTAAAAGCTTATGTTGTTGCCGTGAAGTTTCTTTTAGGGAAATATATGAAACCTCTATTAGGATTTAATTTATTTGAGAAAATTGATAGATCCAACTTTAAATCAAACTTAGAGGAAAACTTTTGGAAAGTAATCTAGATATTCATGTAGTTACTTTGTTCTTTTCTTTGTGATTGAATTTAAGAAATTTAGTTGAAAGATTTAATTTAAACCCTCTGTAAATTTGGAATGTTCTCTGGAAAATTTTATATTTTCTTCCTGTAGATGGATGTTTTGAAAATTTTCCGAATTTGATTTTAAGTTAAAATTTATTTATTTATATATATATATATATGTATGTATGTATTTATATATATTATATTAGGTGATTTATTAAAAATTGATATCTATATATACAAATCGCCATACAACGAAATTCCTTTGTAAGTTGAATGTGTAGCCCCGCCACGCAACCCTCTAGGAAAATTCAATTCACAATAAAAGCATACAATTTTATTTTGATTAAAGTGAATTAAACATACAATTTCATCTACAATTGATAAAATCCCCTAAGGCTATGTAACCAAGATTACTTAAACCCATACATACATCCACATAAACCATAACATTAAATTACTTTATTAAATAAGTAATAAAATAACATAAAGATACAACATATCATAATGAGATAATCATCCAAGATATAAATTCATTAACTCTAAACAATACAATGCTTGAATTAAAACAAGAACCGCGAGCTATCCAATTGGATGTCTCACCACCAACTACTAAAGATAAAGGGGGACCCAACGTTGTATGGTGTATGTTCCACCCAACCAAGTGGTACCCGAAGGCCCACCCCCATGCTAGGAGATAGTAACAATGTAACATGGACAAACACTACATCCTCTAACCATAGGAAGACTTATACTAACACATACTAACTCAAATAAACACATGTACAATATAATTCCAACTCTAACATAATCACATTGCTTTGAAACATATAATTTGATCAAGTATGATGAGAATTCCATACACATTAAAAAAATACCTATGTTGTCCTAGATAGAGTTTCATCGCATAGTTAGTCATGAGATCTCCTCTGGGCATTCTTCACAGGCTCCAGTAATCCTAGTGACCTCAACCAAATCCCAACCCTCATACTCATTCATGCGGAATCAACTACCTCTCGTATGGACAAGATAGTTGACCTTTCCATTCCAATCCTTCCCACTCATCCCAAATCTAAACGAGCCCCTATGTCTATGAGTGAGGCTAAATTATCTTGATTAGTGTGTATTACTTCCTAATCATCTAAGTACATTAATTTAGTTATCTCTTGATTAAATCACTTATGAAGGTTACCCATTTTACCTCTTTGGGCTCTGACACCTAACAGAAGCCACTCTTCTAATTGAAAACAAACTATACAAAACTAAACTCCAAAACTAAACTCCAAGGGTAACTCAAGTGCATACAAACTAGACAATGCAATCGCTCCAACTCTAGGAGGCAACAAATAATGAAACTCACTCCAAAAACTTGGAGGAAACCAATCACATAATGCACTACCCAAGGGAAATACAATTGGTTGACATCACATTACGACAACCTCCATCCTCTAGGATCCTCTAGAAGACTTACAATTTAGGACTACCACTTAACCCATTTCCCAAATCATGAACACCGAGGAAATAATCATCTAAAGCAAAAGAACGTAAATATTCTATCTTTGGATATGCTAGATCCATTTCCCTTTCATATATATTTCATAGTAAATAAAATGTTTACCTTAACAAGATAATAGAATAAAATAACTAATTGCCTCATTAAATTTAGAGAAGAAAAACACCAATTTAATCAGAAGCAAAACCTTTGATTACTTTTAAAAACAACATAAATCTATCGAAGTAATCTTTCAATTTTCCAATTAAAACATATAAACATGCAATTATTTTTTAAATATATATATATTTAATATATATAAATACATTGAAATATTCTAATTAACCTAATTTAAAATAATTCCTCAAACTTATCAACTCAGAAAATCTAAAACATAAATATATTTAATACTCTGTAATCTATGCCTATCTGTATATACACACTATATATATACAATATAAATATAAATATGTATATTTATACAATATACATATTTATTCATATCATATATATAATGCATATACACTAAATATATCTAAAGCAAATATTAAAAAAAATAATAAATAAAAGAAACTGAAAGGAACAAGGCACAAAATAGTTTAAAATCTATGTATTCTTATGCGGTTCCAATGACTGTGGGAAACCCCAATGCATTTGGGGGAGGGGCGGCGGAATAAACCCCATCGACCCTCTTCCCAAATGCAAAGGGCAGTGGTTAAGGGGGTTGTGGAGGGGGTCTCCCTCCACACAGCCGCTCCCATATGGGTGTGGTTGTGGGGAGGTAGATCCTCCCCATCCCTGCCCGCGTTTAATTTTAGTTTAATTTCAAACAATAAAAATAGTGAACGAAAAATTCACTTTCCACAAACATAAAACAAATTCGCTTGACAAAGGAATTTCGTTGTATGATGATTCGTATATACAGATATCATTTTTTAATAAATCACCTAATATAATATATGTATATATATATATAAAGAAATTTTAACTTAAAATTAAATTGGGAAATATTTCAAAACATCCATCTATAGGAAGGAAATATAAAATTTTCCAAAGAACATTCCAAATTTACAGAGGGTTTAAATTAAATCTTTCAACTAAATTTCTCAAATTCATTCACAAAGAAAAGAAAAAAGTAACTACACGAAGATCCATATTACTTTCCAAAAGTTTTCAATAAGCAAATCCTCTAGGTTTTTCCACCGCAAAATATACAGAGGATTTAAAGAAAAAATTATTTTTCTACAAAGGTTTAAATTTTCTAAAAACAAATCTAAATGTTGTTTTTCCTCTAAGTTTGATTTAAAGTTAGATCTATCAATTTTCTCAAATAAATTAAATCCTAAGAAGAGGTTTCATATATTTCCCTAAAAGAAACTTCATGGCAACAATAGAAGCTTTTAAAAAAATTCTTTCTCTAAAAATAAATATTTTTCCTAAATGGATTTAACAAAACAATTCATTGAACAATACAATTTAAAATGTAAATTATAAACAATAAAATAACACAAAAAGAGAACCTAGATCAAGAAGCTTCAGACAAATAGAGTATTTGATATCGAGCCTCCTCCAAAGCTTCCACAGCTTCTCTCCAACAATTCCAACGATTCCAACCAAAATAGTATCCAACAATCACAACAAGAACACAAGAACAATTCCAATCCTATCCTATAGCCAAGAATTCTACAATGCCCTGTATTTTTTTGAATTTCTTCTTCCAAAAATATCTCCCCCAAAAATATCCTCACACACCCGTGAAGAAGCTTTTCCTCTTTTCCTTCCCCTCCAAATTTCTCTTCGTGAATAAACTTTCAACAAACTCTTAATTAATTCAACTCTCACATGCTGGCATAATTGAAATATCTTTTAACAACCAAATCTAATTTTCATTTAATTTAATAATTCTAAATAATAATTTAATTCCAAAATGAATTAAATTCTTTTCTTTCTTTTAATTTTCTCAACATAAAATTTAATTAATTAATTTTAATTATATAATAAATAAATTCAACCCATTGGATTAAATTTAATTAATTAATTTAAATATAAACTTCTATCCACATATAAAATTTAATTAAATAAATAACAACATTATTTGATGCAATAATTCTAAATATTTATTTCCAAAATGAATAACCCCTCAGAATAAAATAGCATTAAACATGGCAATCAAAGACTCAACAAACATGACTAATGACACACTATAGCTAGGGTGTAGAGTTGACGAAAGTTACCTAGCTACTATCTCCCATTCAACTTAATCGTTGGATCGGCACACTCAAACCTGTGAAACCAGGTGGAGTCGATGTCATGTACCTGCAAACCTAAAAAAAAAGTAACCAACATCATATATATATAAGCAGCATAAAATAAACACCATGAAGAAGAAATCACGGAATCACAGGGTGCTCCCAAGTGAGTGATGCAAACCCATCCCCTTCACCAATACACTCATCATAACTGACTCTTCCATAATACTTCAAATATCTCATGCACAATAATCAAACATCAGATAAACCTCATCACATCACATAATAGTTCGTCGCTCTATAAGTAGCGATCAAATAACACACATGATAAAGTATGCAAAGTATCACAGTAGTTGAAACCCAAAACAAAGCATGAAAATTTGTTTGAACAGGAAGCAAAACGGAGGGGTATTACAAAAGCATAATTTATATTGGTGGAAAGTTGAGAATCTCCTTTAAAAACCTTTTTTGTTTCATCAATTTTGGGTAAGAAAAAAGTCATCAGCCACATGGGCCATCATATCACTTAGATATTACCACTTTTTAGCCCATCATGATCCTAGATATACCCTGAATTTGGTAGTATTTCAATGATTTCAAATCTATGGTTTGATGTCGACTTGTGATATTTGAATTTCAGGAATTAATGGTAAGATATGTATAAATACAAGGCTATTTCACTTAGTTTCAACTAGTTTTTTTCAATTTATCAAGCCTTCTAGCAAGTTTATGAGCAAGTGTGATCAAGAAAATTTCTAAAGAATTCAAGGGAAGATTTATAGAATATTATTGCACCATTCAATATCAATCAAGTATATCAAAGACATTAGTTGACATCAATTTCATGATCAGAATCTACATTCATTGTGGCCACTTCATGCTAAGTTGCAAAATTGTTGTCCAATGTTTCAATTGGGTTGTGGTGAGTTGTGACATTGTATTTGTTCATTCATCATTCCTTTCATGCATTGCTTTGTTTCAAGGTTTAATTACCAAAGCAGGGTTTTGTCCAAGGCAAACCCCTAGTCCCTAACAAACAATATTTTCTCTCCTTTGATGTGTGATTATAGGTTTTAGGTTGAAGATCACTTGGAGAGCGAAATTGGAAAAGTTGTTAAGTCATGAAAATTGAGCTACGAGATTTATTTTTAAATTTTCAACAATGTTCGACTAGAATTTGGGAGTATAGACTAAGAGAAATAGAACCGAGTGATCCCACAATACTGGTTTACAATTTTTGGCCAAACTAGACATTGAAATATTTTTTTCTAAATAAATCTTCACTTTCAGGAACCTATAGCGACTAAATCATGATGAATTTGAAGGGGATGCAAACTAATGATTTGTGAAATTTTGTCTGTAGATTCTAAATATATTTTTTTCAAAACATTTAGAATCAGTTTGCATTTCTTTTTCCACATCCTTCAAAAACTAGTTTTTTTCAGTAAACAACATTTTTAAGGAGTGACGCTCATCGTATACAACATAACTTTTTTTCCATGAAGGATAATTTTTTTTTTTTTTAACTTAGATTTGTAACTATGATATCTAGTGCTTCCAATTGGTTTCATAGTGTTTATTGAATATTTTTTCCTTAATCAAGTTTCGAAGTCAAACCAATTAAAATTCAGACATAGGCAGACTGTATACAATGTAATTTGTTTTGTATGTATCTAAATTCAATTTTTTTTGTTAGATCAAGGACTTCAATATTTGGCGTACTCATATTTTTCCCTTTTTCTTTATAATCTACTATTTTTTCACATGTGCAAAACAAGGAGCTTGATTTTCGGTGAAAAACCTATGTGTAATAAAACTAAAAAACAAATGCATAATAAAACAAAAACATATTAAAATTATATTTGGTGGATAGCTCGTTCTAAGGACTACCATCATCTAGTTGGGTCTATGAAATATCCTCCATTTTCATCCTCAACCCAAGCATCAAAGATAATTTTTTTGCAGATTTTTGGTGCGAGAGGGTGAGAAGGTGGGAAAAGGGGTTTTCGGGAAAACTAGGGGGTTTGAGCGAAACCTCAAGGGTTCACTCGAACCCCCTTTCAAAAAATATTTCCTTTATGTTTTTTTACGGGAATGGTTGGACCTTTCATTTAATGGGTTCACTCAAACCTAGGTTCTAGTGAACTCTCTTTTGGTTTGCTTGAACCCCAAAAAGATTTTTTTTTTTTGCATGGGGTCATTTCTTGAAACTTTTTCTTCCTCACTCAAATTGTAAACTACTTTTTTGGGTTTACCCAACCCAAAAATAATTTTTTTGGAGCCCTACCCAGGACATATTCACCATAGGGTGAATGAGTCCTTAAAGGTTTGAAAAGAACTTTTTGCAATAGGTACATAATTAACCCTCTCTAGATCTACCTTTTAATGGTTGGGTGATCCCACAATATTGGTTTACAATTTTTGGCCAAACTGGACATTGAACTAAATTTTTATAACTAAATCTTCACTTTCGAGCACCTATAGAGGCTAAACCGTGACGAATTTGTAGGTGATGAAAACTAGTGATTTGTGACATTTTGTTTGTAAATTCTAAATATATTTTTTTCAAAAATATGGAATCATATTGCACTTCTTTTTCCATCTCCTTCGAAAACTATTTTTTATCAGTAAACACCATTTTTAAGGAGTGATGCTCACTGTATACAACATATATTTTTTTCTATGAAGGATAAAATTCTTATTTTTTCAAATTTAGATTTCTAACTACAATATCTAACTAGTTCATTTGATTTCATAGTGTTTTATTTGATTTTTTTTCCTTAATTAAGTTTTGACATCAAACCAATTACAATTCAGACATAGGCGAACCGCATACAACATAACTTTTTTTGTATGTATCAAAATTCAATTTTTTATTTTTACTAGATCAAGGACATCAATACCTAGCTTGAACATATTTTCAAAATTTTATTTTGATAATTTTCTATTTTTCCACATGTGCATAACAAAGAGCTTAATTTTCAATGAAAATCCTATGCTTAATCAAACTAAAGAAAACAAATACATAATAAAACCAAAAAATATTAAAATTATATTTGATGGATAGCTTGTTCTGAGGACTACCATCATCTAGTTGGGTCTATGAAGTCTCCTCCATTTTCATCCTCGACTCAATATTTGAAGGGAAAAATTCTATAGAAATTTGGTGCCAGAGTGGGAGAAGGGGGGAAAAGGGGGGTTCAAATGAACCCAGGCTTGACTGAACCCCCCTTGGAGGTTCACTAGAACAAGGGTTCAAATAAACCCAAGTTCAAGTGAACCCCCTCTTGTATTCAATTTTCCATTGTCTTCGTCATAAAAAATAGAAAAAAATTGGGTCCCATCATTTAAGATGGTTCGCTCGAACCAAGGTCCATTCAAACCTCTTTTGGGTCCATTCAAACACCCCCATTTGTGCGAACCCCTAAAATGCAAAAAAAAATTCATAGGAGCATTTTTGCAATTTTTCTTCCTCACTGGAATTGTAAACTAGTTTTTTGGGTTTACTTGGTTATTTGGGTCTGATTTGATTTTTGTTACTCATTTTTACATTATAACTTACATATTGAATAAAATTAGAGTAAAATTGGGTTTATCATTTTGTTTCATTCTAGTGAACGTATTTTCCTTTATTATAGTGTGCATACTATGAAGTGTTGTTGTGTGGTCCACATGTTGCTTTTGAACTTGGAGAGGCATGCATGTAGTCGCTTGCAGTGTTAGTTCAAGTTTGGCCAACCTAGCATGCTAGCACTATTTACAGAGTTATCTCATGGATTTTGGATGTGTTGATTAGTGTGGTGACGTATATTTGGGTCCTAGTTAACCATTGGTGTGGTCTACCTTCACTTCTTTCCACCACATAAGTGTTTGGTACTGACCTATTTTGATGATGCACATTTAAGGTGCATATGTCTCATTAAGTCTAACCTAGAATTGAGATTGTTTAGGTCATGGATGGTATTTAAAATATAAGATGGAGTTTGTGTTGAGGATGTGGAAAGTTTGAGATGAAAATTTGATCAAGTGTGGTGATTTGAGTGTGAGCTTAAATGCCTATGACTCTAGTTGTAGTGAGCAAAAGGTGTCTACATTTTCAGTGTGCTTGAAGTTGTTGGAGGTAGTGAGCTAAAGGTTGCATTGGTGGATTTTCCTATTACTTTGAAATATTGAATCTCTCTATAATAGTTTCTTCTATTCTTCTTTCTTCTTAGGAGTGAGCCACCCAATAATGATCTTTTCTTCTTTTTTTGGGCAATGAGCCTAATTGTATTAGGTGTTGTTATTCATATATATGTGATTTAATCCTCATCATGGTTTTTGCCTTCTTAGGTTTTCCATGTAAAAATCTAGTGTTCTCATGTGTATGGTTGTGTTTGTGTTACCATTTCACATGTTTACATTCTGCTAATGCTTGATGAGGGTTTAAATTTTGACAAGGGCTTGAAAGTTAATGAAGAATTAAATGTTTTAATCTAAAACTGATTCACCCACCCCTCTTAGTTGTCATGTGCATCTATCAAGGTATAAATGAGGGTGGAAGCCCTATTACTGATGGTTGAAATGCTTAAACCTTTGAAGAAAAGGTGATAGGGATCGAGGATCGAGAAGGATCTGCAATTCATGTCAGTAGTGGTAACATCATAAGGAAGATTTCTTGACTACCAAAAGAAAAAATAATTCAACTTTTATATTAATATATTGGAGATAGGCATCAAGGATCATTTATAACCTTAAAATCTAAAAATATATTAGATGTAATCATGAAATTCCAAACACCAAAATCTGAGGGACTTTGGCATTTCTTTGAATGTAAGTTATTTGTAATTGAGGATCAGATATAACCTAATCCTTATATTAAAAATAATCATATGGTAATATGTAAGCTCGATGGCTAATGTCAAAAATACTTAGTGAAAATATAAATCATTGTATCAAGAGATCGGGGATTGGCGAGCAATCATGATCTAAAATTTATGTTTGATTAATCATTAAGTCATTAAATTTTCTTATGTGTCAATGAATTCTAGTGATGGAGTCACAAAAAACTTAGATCAGGGCACTAAGACCAAAGAGGATTTGATAAGGCCCAAAAGTGAAAACACAAATGAAATTAAATGAGTAAAGGGCCAAAATCTTATCCAAGAAGGAAAAAAACAAATGATATAGGAAACAAAACAAAGGAAATGAAGAGAAGAAAATCCAATGAGGGGAAAATCAAATGTGACAAAAATACAACACTAAAAAATAAATAAAGGTAATAAAACCTTACCTATTACAATGGTGAAGGTGAAAAAAAAAGGAGAGGTACACATGAACACAACCATGGGAAAAATCACAGACATGAACACCAACACAAACATGAACACAAGAATGAATGGCACAACTAATCCTAGAAGCGAGAGAAATAAAGTAGGGAGAAAACACACTCACAACCTTCATGAAAATATAAAGAAAACTAAAAAAGTGGTAATCGAAATGGGCTGATGCAAGAAGTTTGGGTCCACAAAAAGCTCAAAAAGTGGAAGTGTTTTTGCTATTTTTTAGAATTTGTCACACTTGGACTGAAAATTCGAGGCACTTACACAATGAATCTTAAAAAAATCAGTAATATTAAATTTATCATTTTGAATCTAGTTTCCAAATATGTAATTTATTCAAATACCCAGATGAGATAAATTAAATTTTGATAGAGATGTATAAAAACCACTTTTTAAAAGTCTTTATTTTTTTACCATACCATGCACATGTAAGGACGCTAATTTTTGACCCAAATAAAATTATTTTTCTAATTCATTTTGGGAAAAGAAAGCTAACAACATGAAGATTGATGAGGAATTTTTTTTATAATTTTTTTTGAATATATATTTTTCTTATTGAATTTTTATTGGCCTTAATTGCTGATTTTAAAAATCAATGTGTACGGACATCATAATTGGACCCAAACTAAACATTTTAAAAAAATAAAATTATTGTGTAGAGAATTGTCTGAAGATTAATGTCATAATTTTTTCTACAAGAAACTTAACCAAAAAGAGCTATTAAAAAACAAAAAATGCCTAATATTTCAAGTTTAAGGACTAGTTTTCTTAGAAATTAATTAAAAAATAACAAATATAATCCAATCTTAATAAAAATTATATATTTGGAAACTAGAAATCGTTTTCTCTAATGGGTTTTAATTTTAAAGATTGATTTAGAAAAAAAGTCCATCAACCATATTGCCAAAGTTGGACATTCTTCTTCAATCTGCCTTAGTTTTTTAGTTGCAGATCAAAGGCTAAGGGTCAGATTGCCAATCCTTTGCCGAGCCTAAAACCAAGGCTACATGTGGGTTGGAGATTCAAATTTTTTATAACGCGTATGCGTTTTTAAAAACGTGTATGCATTACAAAACACATATGTATTCTTTATTTGTTTGATTATTTTTTAAAAAAATGTTTTTTAGAAACGGGTACCCGTTTTAAAATGCATACACATTTTGAAAAGGAAAAAGGGTACCCGTTTTAAATGTATATGCCTTTTGTATTTCAAAATGCGTACACGTTTTAAAATAGGTACTCTTTTCTAAAAAACATTTATTTTTTAAAATAAATGAAGTGTACATGTTATAAAACGCATATGCATTATATAACGCGTACACATTTTGAGTGCATACACACTTTTTTAGGCTTGGGTACCTGATGCATAATGCATATACATTTTTTAATAAAGCGTATGTATTTTCTACAAGATTTTTTTTTGGCTAAAACTTCCCCTCTTCATGGGCCCAACTTCTTGCACTTACCCAAATGTGTCAATCAACCATAAAACCCTATTTGATGCATACAAAATATTTCCACTAATGCATGTTAGTAGAGTAAATGTAATGCCAAGCAGTAGGTGAGTTTGACAAGATCATCACACATTGATAATTGAGGATCAAAGATCTATCTTGAAGCTTAAGGAATGTCATAAATATGAACCTTGATGCCTAATATGAATGAGACAATGAGAAAAAGGAAAGAAGTGAAGGATCAAAGCTGACATAAAAATCATGCCCAGAGGGAAAACCCTTAAATGTCCTACCAAAAACTAAACATAAAGGAAGAAAACATAGAAAGCACCAAGGGAGGAAGAAAAACACAAAAGAAGCCAAAAAACAAAAGAAATAGAGGGGGGCCACCATTTATCAAGACAAAAATGGGGCATGAGTGTAAGGAATAATAGATATCATCAAGGTGGGATCACATTAGAAAAGGGAATGGTGATGTCAATAAAGGTTTTCAAGAAACAAAGCTCAACTAGATTGGCTTTATAGGGAAGCCTAATTGAACTGAATAAGAAAGTGGGTTTTCAAAGGTTCAATTATGTTGTCTATGAAATCTCTATAAAAAGGAATAATTATGTAATGATGATGGAATGGTAATTTCGTAGAGGCATGGCATATGAAGTTTTAAAAGTAAACAAAAATTATGCACTTCCAAATGGGAACTATGAATGGACTACAAGATCTCACATAAAGGACTTAATGATCTAGAAATCTTGAGGGGAATTGAACATGTAGGAAAAGTTATCTAGACCGAACCCAATTAATTTTAAAATGAAAACTTATTTTCTTCCCTTTTTAGGGATTTCTAACTAGACATGACTTTGGAAGGAAGGAAAAGTTAATTGGACTTGGTTTGGTTGGACAAGTAAAAATTATAAGATAATTTATCCTTGGATTTAACTCATTTTAAGAAACTTCCTTGAGACTTCCTATCCTTCTTGAGTATCACTTCAACATGGGGACCCAAATTAGAATATTTCTTAGAGTGGATATTAATAATAGATCACAGATGGTGAAGAAAACACATGAGAAATGAAGGGACTCAAGAAAAAATAGATGGAATAGATTTTTATCCTAACACATAATTTAAAATATAAAAAACTTAAACATTCTACATACACATAATATCTAGCATCAACCACCATATATTTATTATATATACTTATTCATAATATCAATAATACATGTTAATCTCAAACTTATATTCTTCTTATAGATAATCTATCTTATCTATTTTTAGTGTCTTATATATAATTCTTATTCAAGGATTGGTTTTTATTTTTCATGTATATTGCTATCTCATACATGCAATGTGTATATTTATATATTATTTTATATAGTGACATGTCCCTTTTCTTGTTATGACATTTAGTATCTAAAGCATGTTGCTTGTAAGTGGTGCATTGCCTTCTAATGGATTTATTAATTGTAATATTTCTTAGTGTGTTCCTTTATGCTATTGACCTCTACCATCCTCCAAGGATTTTACCATTTCTCTCCATTATATTTTTCCTTATCATAATTCAATCTAATGGGAGTTGTACAACTATATCCTACCAACAAACCTTAACAAGGAATCTATCACTTTGTTCTATCTTTTCTTAAAAGAGAATTGCAATTTATTTCTCCTAAGTTCATTTATAGTTTAATCATTTATCATTTATGTTTTATATGAGTACAATATGCAATTCTAGGAATATAAAATAAATCCTCTCTAAAAAAACCTTAACAAGGAATCTATCATTTTTTTCTATCTTTTCTTAAAAGAGAATTGCAATTTCTTTCTCCTAAGTTCATTTATACTTTAATCATTTATCATTTATGTTTTATATGAGTACAATATGCAATTCTAGGAATATGAAATAAATCCTCTCTAAAAAAAATTTCTTGTGCTATCTATAGGTGCATGCCTTGTTTTGAGATAGAAATTTATTTGTTCACATATGGATCTTGTATTAAACCTCTCTTGAAAAAACCTTGGAGTGAAGGATACACAAAATCCTTAATACAACCAAGTTCAAGGTTTAAAATAAACCTTTGATAAAGAGAAACATGAATATATTTTTGGATACATTATGTATCATAACTACAACACATTGAAATTCAATTCAATGTATGATTATACTAATTTTTTTTCTAGTTCTTGCAAGCTACCTAGAACAATCAACATCATTTCACTCAAAATGATTGAAATTCTTTAGACAATCATTAAAGTTTTGCATAAGACTATGTCTCGTTTCACCAAACCATGGTGAAACTAATTATAAACAATGTCTTTCTTGCAATGTGGCAATTTGGATAGCATATTTCTTTTCCTTAGGGTTGAGTGGAAAGTAATTTTATAAATTTTGTAACCAAGCTCTTGAGAAAATATCTTTTTTCTACCATCAAAACTAGGGAATTTAATTTCTTACTATTTTTTCATTCATCTCTTCTCACTATTTTTTCTACCATTAGGAATTTTGCTACAATGAATACTTTTTCCAAAAATTTCCAAGTATATGAAAAAGGATACCATGGATTTGAATGCTCTATATTTCCATTGGTACTCCTCAAAGATTATATAAATATTCTTTCTAGGAATAGGACCTCAAGTTATTTTCTCCCTTGGCCTATAAAAGAAAGGGTTTAGCAAGGTTTTGTATGGAGCTAGCTATGGACCAGTTATTTGTAAATGTGCTCCCCTTTTATTCATATTCTCTTGAATGGTCTCAATCTCTTGTGTTGCTTTAAAAGTGTATAATTTATGCAAATTTTAATCTTACACTTCTTTCTTAGCCCTAATTAATTCCCATCAAAGTCTCATAGACGATGTTCTAATTTTTACTCTTATATCAATTTATCCTTTCCTCTTCCCGCCTTTTCCTTTTTTTCCTCTTTAATTATTTCTTGTGTTGATTGAATGCTTTTTTGTAGGTTCTTTTGTTCACTTCTCAAATATCCTATTTCTCTTTCAATGGGTAGCATCAACACTTTTTCTCACCTTTTAGGCTAACACAATCAAAGCTCTCATACCATAGTAATATTGTTAGCCAATTTAATATATTATCTACTACTTTTTTCTTGCTAGAATCTCATGGAGGAAAATTAAGTTCATACAAGGAATAAATTATTATTCACCATTTTTTTACCTAGATTCCATGAGAAAAAAATGAAAGCATATGGTGGAGGAACAATATTTTTTATAAATTTATAAAATTCAATAACAATAATGCTCAAAAATATGTAATGCAATAACAATATACATATGATGAAGCTTCAAACAATAACACACAAATTTGAGTAAAATTTCCTCCAATATAAATTTTTCCTTCAATAGCTACAAAATATATGCTTCTATAATAAGTCAATTTTTTACAATTATAAATTGGTACAAATACCAAATAACAAAATATAAGTTGAGGAAGTACAAATATGGTTTTTGTATGATACTTCTCTTAAGAAATCAAAAGGTTTTGATCCTTCAATCTCGATGAAACCAAATGGATTTCATTTTTAGATGTCAAGAATTCAAGGGTTTATATCTTCAAATCCCATCTAACTAAGCACAATGCTCAAATTGTGGCATATAAGACTAAATAAATTGGTAGATATCACAAAAGCAACTAAACACCTCAATAAATAGCACAAGCATAATACAAATTTTTAACATATTACTTTTCTTATAATAATTAAAAAATTAATAAGATTTTTTCCTCAAAATAGCCCCACTTTGTTGTGAATGTCAAATTATGACCCTCTTTAATATCTTGTTCTAAATTTTTTGTTGAAGAAATTGATAAATAAGCTTAGAATTACCACAAACATTTTATGAAAACCTTCACACTTGTTATTTATTATTATATTTGTAGTCTTAAATCATACCCCTTTTATGAAAATAATATAATATTTCTATCAAGAAAATAAAAATGCGACCCAAATTAATTAATTAAAAAGGCATGTTATCCGTAGAACACAGTTTCGTCATTAATGGCATTTAAAATCATAATACAGCTCGGTAGTTAATATGATCATTATATATTGAGACGTTCACGTCAGGCTTAATATATAATCATTTTGAACTAAAAATAATAAGCATGTGTTGATACGGGGTATCCACACAGAACCTGTGGAAAGAGTTCAAAAAGTGCGTGTCTTCATCCTCCAAATCACTGTATGATCATTACAATAATGCCGTTGGATCGTTTATAAATTCAGAGACTACACTGTGCATGCTGACTCGGTTGCCACCTTGTAGAAAGACCAGTGTGAACGGGGTATACTGATCAGAATATTGGTCCCCATCAACTACGTATGATAAATTGGCCATGCATCACAGTACAGACACTTCCCTCTTGTATAAGGGCTTCTCATGGGGATATTCTTCTTCAGTATCTTTCGATCATCAGTTTCCTCCATACCATCATCTTCATACTTTTCCCCTTTTATCTGTTTTCTCTAGACTAATCATGTGCCCATTCCCTTCAACTTGGTTTTCACTGAGAGAGAATGCCCCTGCTACTGTTGCAGATATCTACAATTTTGATCCTTCATCTTTGCCTCTGGAGGAACACAAGGCAACATTTGGTCATCCGAATGGGCAGTTTGATGAGCATGCTGAATTTGATAATCTGTTGGATATGGACTTCTTCGATGGATTTGGAATACTAGACCATGATTACAAGCAGGTTCATCATGAGCCGACTGTGACTGTACCAGGGGACTCAGAGCGGACCCCTAATGAGGAGGGATTTGTGCTCAATTCTTATGTGGACCCATGTAACAAGAAGCTCTCTCACAACGCTCATGAACGAAATAGACGAAAGAAGCAAAATGCTCTCTACGCGCAGCTCCAAGCACTTCTGCCCAACCCTAATGCAAAGGTATTTGGTATTCTAATCTCTAAACAAATTCTTAAATTTCAAAGGTGTCAAATATAGGTACCTGAATGTAGTGTATGTGACATACTGATAGCCTTTTCATTGATTGCTGTTGTGCAGAGGAAGTTGAGCATCCCGAAAACCGTTTGTAGAGCTCTAAAATACATTCCTGAACTGCGCAGTGAAATTGCAAAGCTGCGCAGACAACGTGATAAGTTATTACATAGTAAACGAATTTCTGATAGCGCAGTGGTCACCTCAAAATCGAAAGCAAGTAAAGAGAACTCACATTCAGATGATGGCTTCATGTGCTTTCCTCCCAATGTTAGATTGAATTCTGCAGCTTCGGAACATGGTGAAGTGTTAGTGACAATCTATACATGTAGAACTGCTCTGTTGGAATCCTCTTTGTTAGTCTTAATAGAAAAAGAGGGAGTGGAGGTAATGGATGCTTCTACATTTGTCTCTCGCCACACAATCTGTCGCATTTTTCGTCTCCAGGTGAGCTTCCTTACATTTCATTGATTTAATGTGTATTTTGACAAATTTTAAGGCACAGAAAAGGGGAGGAATTGCAGATTGTAATGAATTGTTTTGGCTTGTTGATTTGTTACAGATGGTCAGAAGTAAATTAGACATAGAAGTTCTTCAGAAGAAGATTCTTTTTTTATGTGAGAATAGCTTGGCCATCGAATTCTGAAAACCTAGGCTGACGTTGACCAGCTGGAAGACAGATAAATTAGGGAATTCTCCAACGCATTCTTTCTTTGTCGACTATATTTCTACGAACCAGTCATTCAATTTTTAATCAGATATATCTAAGAAATTGTTTTCACAAAGTATTTTGTGATAATGCCATGGAATAAGACGAGTCTGCAGCGGTATATTCTTTCCGAATCTATTTTAACTTCTACTTGATCTGGCTGTAAATAGTCTTGGCTAAGCTAATTTGATTTTTGGAATATAACAAAGCATCCGTCGTTTCGGGGTCCGTTTATAATATTTGATGCTACGTTATATTTTGATAAAAAAGTAAGATCATTTATGTGTTCTTAGTGTTTAGTGTTTGAATCTCTTAGTATTTATTGGAATATCAAATAGCTTGGGTAGTCGTGGTCCGTTTTTTTTTTAATATTTGATGCTACCTTATATTTTGATAAAAAATAAGATCATTTATGTGTTCTGATTGTTTGAATCTCTTAGTCTCCATCAATTAAACAAAATAATAGTTTAGAAACGTGATTGTAAATAAATTAGTATTTTTTGTTCTTATCACATCTTCAATTTTTGAGTATTTTTGTTCTGATCACATCTTCAATTTTTTAGTGCATTCATGTTAAATTATTCAGCAAAGTTTAGTTTTTCATAATTTCAAGAAAAAAGTGGTCATGTTTGACCTTTTTTGACACCTAATTTCTATGCATTTACCCATATGATTATGTCTACATAGAAAAATTAACTATTCATAAGAAACACAATAAACATGTCCAACTATCACTATATAGAAAAAATTTCAAAGATTTGACAAAAATATTATTATGGAAATCATAATAATTGAAAAAATATATATATCATTTTTGCTAGAATAATTTCATATTCTTTTTAAAATATAACTTATATGCAGCTTAAATGATTTCCATACATTTTCCTAAGCATAATATTTATTATCTTTAAAAATAAATAAAATCAAACCCCATCTTTAGAATTATTTTCCCTTAATCCCCACATCAAAATACATATGTTAACATAGAAATCATGAAATATGTCTTATAAATTATGATATTTCTAAAATATTTTAATAATCTTTAAAATGTTAAAACTGAATACTATTTATTATTGTTGTTAATATGGTAAGTAAATAATTGATATGTTTGTTATTTTAAAGGTTCAAGAATTTAAAATATGAAATAGTGTACTATGTGTTTAAATGCTATCTATTTTTATTATTATAAGAATTGGATTGATAATATACACTATAGAATATATCACATATTTTTAGGGAAAATATAATTTATAAAAATTCATATTTATTGTAATTATATTTTGACAATCTTTAAAACAGGAGCTTAAGCAACTACTATGTTGAGATCAATTAGTGTTTTCTTAATTGAAGATTCATTATTTACCAATACCCTTTTGGTGAAGAGTTCATATAATCAATATATTGATCACAACACATTAATTGTTTAAAATAGTATTATTTAAATTAGATTTTTTAAAAACAATCATCACTAACATTATGTCGATATATGTTATATTTTAATATAAATAAATTCAAGGATTATTACAATCTTCTCTTTTCATAAGTTGAAAGTTATTTTCTCTATAAATTATAGAGTATTAAATTTCCTATATCTCTTTTTATAAATTATATATATATATATATATATTATAGAATATAATTTGCATATGCATTATCAATCTCTCATAAGATGCATTTGATTTATTTATGATCATTTATAAAATTTTAGCCTACTAAAGTTCATACCGTTTTCTTAGTAAAATAAATTATCATAATTAATATGTACCATATAAATAAACATGGTAATATTCTTGTAGTGCTTGCTATAGGGTCTTGAATATTTTTAATTATATTGGAAATATGATGAAAAATTATTTAGTTTAGTAAAGATATTTTAAAACTTGTTTGTTAAGTAGGTTTTATTATATCTAAAATTTTAATAATTGTGAAAAATAATAGATTCATATATATAATTATTAATAAAAAATAAAAAATTACATAACTAGAATTTAATAATATGTTTATATAATCAAAAAAATAACAATTTTCATTTAAATTTCTTCATAGATCCTCCAAAAAATCACACTATCACTTTGAAACCATGTCTCAACTATTAAGTTCATGAAGCACCATATCTAAGACACCTTTTTAAGCCCAAAAAATTGATGGACTAGGAAAAGATGCTCCTAATGTTGGGAACTTGACTCCACGAAAGACCATCTAGTGAAGCTTGGTAAGTATTATTTTTTCCAAAATAAGCTATATCATTGTGAGGCACTACAACCTTCAAGAAACTATGGTCATTTAATTGAATGAAACATCATTTGATTAATAATTAAAATCAATAGTATTTTAACACCTCATCTATACCAAAAAGTGACAAAATATTGATCCCATTTTTGCTAAAAAATTGAACATTAACTCTTAAACTGAATTATATTAAAAAATAATCACAATCATGAGTGAAAGTAATATTTTTAGCCACCCTCATAAAGTCATGAAAATATACCTTAACCTCTTTTAGCTCTCAATAAATCATCACATTTTCCTTTCTTTTCAAATGAAATTCTACCACTAAGCACCTTCTGCAACCACCAACATTGACATTTTCTAAGAGGTCAAAATATTCTCTCTACTACAAAATATTCTACATAATTTATTTATGATTATTTATAAAATTTTAGCCAACTAAAGTTCATACTGTTTTCTTAGTAAAATAAATTGTCAAAATTAATACATACCATAGAAATAAACATGGTAATATTCTTGAGATAAAAGAAGTACATCTTGGAGAAAAATTAACCTTTCCATTGCATTTAAAACATTGAAAAATCCTAAGATTGCCTAACCAAACACTAAAATATAAGAAGATTTTTAAAAATGTGGTTGGGAAAATTACACATAGATTTCCATACAAATGTATAGATCTAGACAACCGTACAATATCATACTCTATATTCTCCATTTAACTTACTATCTAGCCCATGTCTTTGTTATAGGGTTGCAAAAAATCTATTTATAAAAAATTATTTAAAAAAAGGGGTACTACTATGATAGACCCAACCACGAGCATATTATCACATCAAATATAGTAGCTTTGTGTACATCAACATGCTAGCCAAATTCATCAAAGATAATCTATTTTTCTCTTGATTAAAGTGCTAAAATAAGCGTATGACATCTCTAAAATGGTTAGCAATCATGTCCAAAAATAAGATAATAATTTGTAAATTTTCATGTGGTTACAACAAAATATTTATTTTGTAGTGAAGATAATATTTTGACCTCTTAGAAAATACAATGGAAAGTGGATTGCTAACATCATTATGACTTCATACTGATGCAACAATTGTAACATCGACTTGGCCTCCAAATCCTTATTTTTGTCCTTAAGGAGCTATTTTTTTCCTTTTGGTATAACTTGGGCATACAAAGTTAGATCTGTATGGAAATGAGATATCATCAACAAACTAGTTCTACTCACTTTCTAGTGGTGCAAATATCATCATTTCATTTTTTTATTGATTCATTTTAACGCGTATCAAAATTACATCATCATTTTCTACTTTTGAATTTATAACATTTTACTTGTATCTTTAATTTTAAATTTATTGTGGAATTTGAATGGTATTTCAAACCTCTTTAGAATTATCCATGCACATTTTCTAGAATCTACCCTAGGTATTTTTTATTCATTTTTTCCTTATTTGAAATTCTAGTCAATTACTTGGACATCTTGGAACTAGATTTTTTTCATATGATATGACTAAATTTGAGATACTTTATATGAACTCAGATTATTGGTAATTGATTTTATTATTTGAGGAGTTATCATGGTTTTGTCCATTCATCCTTTTATGGTAATTCTAGTAAAAGATAATCATAGGTCTTGCATATTTTGATGGTTTAGAGACTTGTCTCCTTATTCCCACTACTTATATTGAGACCCAATCTCCATATAATATTGTTCCTGATTAAATTAGTATCTTCACATCAATGGACCTTATTGGTTAAATAAATCAAGATATTGATTCTCTTCCAAACAAAATTACTTGTGATTCAAATGGATTAAACATATCATCCTTGTTTATGGAGTCTCATATTGTATATTTGGACGATTATTTTGAAAAAAAAAATTTCATCTTTCATGAAAAACACATCATCATTATTAGCCTTGTTGGGTCCCAAAATTTTTCCTCCACTTCCAAGAATAGAATTCCATTCACAAGGCTAGGATTGTCATCAATCAAGTAAAATTAGATCATCAATAAAACAATGGAGGGTTTAAGGTAAACTTTGCAAGAGTGGGATTTTTTTCCTATATTTCAAGCTCAACAAAGACTCGTGAGGGTATTCCCAGATGTTAGAGTATACACTAAACAAATTAAATTAGTAGCTATTTACCCAAATTGTTGATTCAACCCTAAAAATTATCATTGATTTGAGAAAAATTAAATACCTTACTACCTCTAAATAATTGATTCAACTTCATTGCAATGAGTACAAGGTGGGGGCAAGGTACATGATTCAAAAAAATTAATAGATACTATTCCATATATGCAATGATATCATGAACTTCATAGACTAAGACTAAAATAAGCATAAAGGAAGAAAAATAGAAAGCACCAAGGGAGGAAGAAACAAACAAGAGAAGCCAAAAAACAAAAGAGATAGAGGGGGGCCAACATTTATCAAGCCAAAAATCGGGTAGGAGTGCAAGGAATAATATATATCATCAAGGTGGGATGGCATTAGCAAAGGGCATGGTGATGTCAACAAAGGTTGTTAGGAAATAAAACTCAACTAGATTGGTTTTATAGGGAAGTCTAATTGAACTGAATAAGAAAGTGGATTTTCAAAGGTTCAATTATGTTTTCTATGGAATCTCTATAAAAAGGGATAATGATGTAATGATGATGAAATGGTAATGTCATGGAGGTATGGCATATGAAGTTTTCAAAGTAAACCAAACTTATGCAATTCAAAATGGGGAACTATGAATGGAGTTAGTGATCTCACAAAAGGGACTTAATGATTTGAAAATCTTGAGGGGAATTGAAAATGTAGGAAAAGTTATCTGGACAAAACCTAATTGATTTCAAAATGAGAAGTTTATTTTCTTCCTTTTTTAGGGATTTCTAACTAGACATGACTTTGCAAATAACGAAAAGTACACTAGACTTGGTCTAGTTAGACAAGTAAAACTTGTAATATAATTTATCCTTGGTTTTAACTCATTTTAAGAAAATTCCTTGAGACTTCCTATCTTTCTTAAGTATCACTTCAACATGGGGACCCAAATAAAAATATTTCTTAGAGTGTTTATCAATAATAGATCACAGATGATGAAGACGACACATGAAAAATGAAGGGACTCAAGATGGAAAAAAGAGATTTGTATCCCAACATGTAATTTAAAATATAAGGGTAAGTGCACCAATATGTGACACAATTTAGGCTCTTAAGATGCCGCATTTTTTTTGAAATCAGGAAAATCTGATTTGCACGAGAAAATGAAGATAGTTACGCTCAAAATTTCAAGATGTGGAAAGAACAAAATTTGAACTACTCCGAGTCTAGTTTCTAAGCTACTATTTTTTTTTTTAATGAAGATTAAGGGTCTCAAAGGCAAAACAGTCTTGTTTTTAAAAAAAAAAATAGAATAGCGCCTGAGGGCTTCCCCCTATTTGGTTAACTTTTTTTTAGAATTTCAAAAATTCCAACAATGAGAAACTAGCTAACACCATGAAGCGTATCCTCCTTCTTTTAGATAATTTTTTTAATGAATATATAATATTCTATGAATTTTCAAAGTGGACACATCTTGAAAAGCTGAAATTTGAGTGTGCTCTCCCCCAAATTTTTGTAAACTAATCCAAAATTGATTTAGTTATTTTCATCATGTGTAGAATGGATTCTAGTTTCAAAAAACATAATTTGTTTCACGTTCCGATGAACGTGTAAAAATATATCCTAAACCTAGCACATGTTGGTTTTTGAACAAAAACGAAGGCATTTACAATAGAAGCCATGGATCAAAACCTTAACTAAATCAAAATGATTTTTTTTATATATATTTAGATAGCTGAGACATAGGTTAACGCTATCACAATTTTTTTTATAAACTTGCATTGAAAGATGTGCAAATGAGACGGGGAGCATGAATAAAAATATGAGAAAATTTAACAAATCCAGTTAATTAAAACATCTAAGGCAGGCCTTTTGGTGAGCACCAAATTTGGCATGTGCCAAATGTGATGAGTCATTTGGCGAGCACCAAATGGCCTTCTTTGCATAGAACTAGATTTTTGCTTTCTCTATCAGGGAAACTATATACATGAAATAAAAATTTAAGTATAAGTTGACATTTACTTATGGAAATTTACTTTTTTATACTTTAAGTTATATTTCATGTATATATAGGCAGGATGTTTGAGAGTGGTTTTAGATCTCTATGAGTTCTAATGCAAATTCTAGTTTTTGGAAGATCTTAAAAATTTCAAACTTAGTCAAATTTTAGTAATCAGCATGCCAAATATCAGTAATCAAGAGGTCAAATTTTAGTACTCAGGAGGTCAAATTTCATCTTTCTCTCTCTTTCTCACTCATTTTCATCTCTTATTCTCTAGACCTCTCTCTCTCACTATCTCCATCCCTGTATCTAGCAATATCTTCCTTGAGCTCAAGAACTATGTCTCTACATGTCCATCTCTCTCTCCATCCCTCTCCAATATATATCTCCCTCCCTCCTTGCCTCTCTACATTTTTCTATCTCTCATCCCTCTCCTTTTATCTCTATATATCTCTCTCTACTCTTTATACCTACCTATCCCTCCCTCCCTCCCTCTCTTCTCTAAACTCTCTTTGCTTCCCTCGCTCTCTCCTCCCCTCTCTACTCTCTATCTTGTCATTCTCTCTCTCCTTCCCTCTCTAGTTCTCTCTATCTCACTTCTCTCTCCTTCCCTCCCTCCCTCTCTAATTTTCTCTATCTCCCTCTTTCTCTCCTTCCCTTTCTACTTCTCTTCATCTCACCTCTTTTTCTCCCCCTCTCTCTCTCTCCCTCTCTCTTCCTTTCACCCACCTTTGCTCTCTACTTCTCACTATCTAACTTATCCCTCTATACATCTCTCTCTCTCCCCCCTCCTTCCATCTCAATCTCTCCACCTTCCTCCTTATCTTTCTACTTTTAAGTTCCATCACACATCTCTATCACGTATCTCACTTCTCTCTTTCCCCTTCCCTCTCCACTCTCTTTCTCTCTATCTCACCCCTATCTCCCTACCTATCCCTCCTTCCTCCCTCTTATCTCTCTCACCTCTCTCTCTCCATCCCTATCTCTTCCTCCCTCTCTCCTTCCCTCTATACTTATCTTTATCTCCTCCTCCCTTTATCTACCTAGACCTCTCTCTATTTTTGTCTCACCTCTCTCTCCATCCCTACCTCTCCCTATATCTCTCCTTTCATATCTACTTCTCTCTACCTAGTTGTCCCTCTATACCTATTTCTCTCTCCCTCCTTGCCTCCTCTCTCTCAATATCTCCACATTCTTTGAACCCTCTCTAATTCTCTCTCTATCACCTCTCTCTATCTCTCTCCTCCCTCTCTACTCTCTCTATCTCTCCCTCCCTCCCCCTCTTTATATCTCTCCTCTCTCCCTCCCCCTCTTTCTATACCTTTTTTCCCTCTCTCTATCTATATCTATCTCCTTCTATCTATCTCAACTATCGATCTTTACCTATCCCTCCCTCCTCTCTCTCTTCCACCAAAATTCACTCTACATCTCTATGTCTAGCCTACCCCTATATACCTCTTTTTTTGTCCCTCTCTCAATCTATCTACCTTCCTCATTATGCCTCTACTTCTATCTATCACCTCTCTCTCTCCCCCTTACCTCTTTACTTTATTTCTCTCTATCTCACCTCTCTCTCCTTAAATATCCCTCCCTCCCTCATCTCTCTCTATCTCACCTATCTCTCCCTCTCTACCTCTTCTTCCCTCTCTCCTCCATTCTCTACTTCCCTTTATCTCCCCTCCCTCTCCTTACCTACCTCTCTCTATCTATTTCACTCTCTCACGTCTCTCTAAATCCATATCTCTCCCTCGATCCCTACCTCTCCACCCGTCTCTCCTTCCCTCTCCACTTCTCTATATCTCCCTTTACTCTATCTACCTAACTCTCTCTCTCTCCATCCCTACCTCTCCCTCCAACTCTCCTTACCTCTCTACTTCTCTCTACCTACCTATCCCTCTATACCTCATTCTCTCTCTCCCTCTCTCCATCCTCCCCTCTCTCAATCTATCCACCTTCCTTCTTCTCTCTCTAACTTCTCCCTCCCTTCCCCTGTATCCTTCCCTCTCTACTCTATTTCTATCTCAACTCTCTCTACCTACATATATATCATTCCCTCATCTCTCTCTCTCTCTCTCCCCTACCCTCTCTCCCTCTCCCAAGTCTCTCTATCTCTCTCCCCTCTACCCTCTACCCTTTATCTCTCTCCCACTCCCTCTCTCTTTCTCTCTCTCTATCTCATGTATCTCCCTCCTACCACTCCATATCTCAAGTCTCTCTCACTCACTCACTCACTCACTCACTCACTCACTCCTATATCTCTCAGCTCTACCCTTAGCCCTTTACTCTTAACCCTTAAACCCTTAAACCCTCTACCCTCTCTCTCTGAAGACTATCCCTCCTATCCCATCTCACTCTCTCAGGTCTCTCTCTCTCACTCACTCCATCTATCTCTCTCCCCTCTACCCTTAACCCTAAACTCTTAACCCTTAAACCCTCTACCCTTTATCTCTCTCTCACTCCCTCCCTCTCTCCCTATCTCTCTCTCAATTATTTCCCTCCTACCCCCTCTCCCTCTCTCAGGTCTCTCACTCACTCACTCACTCCTATATCTTTCCCCTCTATCTTTAACCCTCTACCCTTAACCCTATACCCTCTATCTCTCTCTAACTCCCTCCCTCTCTCTCTCTCACTAAATCCCTCTATCTCTCCCCCGTATACCCTTAACCTTAAACCCTAAACCCTTAACCCTTAAACCCTCTACCCTCTCTCAAGTATCTCCCTCTCTCAAGTCTCTCTTTCTCAGTCACTCCCTCTATCTCTCCCCCCTCTACCCTTATCCCTAATCCCTTAGCCCTTAAACCCTCTACCCTCTCTCTCTCTCAACCATCTCCCTCCTACACCCTCTCCCTCTCTCAAGTATCTCTCTCTCACTCACTCAATCTTATGTCTCTTCCATCTACCCTTAGCCCTATACCTGTAAACCATCTATGCTCTACCCTCTCTCTCTCAAGACTCTCCCTCCTACCCCTTCTCCCTCTCTTAGGTATCTCTCTCTCACTCCATCTCTCTCTCTCCCCTCTACCCTTAACCCTAAACCCTAAACCCTTAAACCCTAAAACCTTAAACCTTCTACCCTCCCTCTCTCTATCTCTCTCCCACTCCCTCCATCTCTCTCTCTCAACCCTCTCCATCCTACCCCCTCTCCCTCTCTAAATTATCTCTCTCTTAGTCACTTCCTTTGTCCCTCCCCTCTACCCTCTACCTGAAAGACGGAGAGGGGTTAGGAGGGAGATACTTGAGAGAGAGGGGGATGGACTAGGAGAGAGATAGAGGGAGGCATGGTTAAGGGTATAGGGTAGAGGGTTTAAGGGTTTAAGGTTAAAGGGTTTAGGGTTTAGGCTTAAGGGTAGAGCAGAGAGAGATAGAGGGAGTGACTAAGAAAGAGACCTAAGAGAGGGATAGGGGGAGAGGGGGTAGGAGGAAGAGGGTTGAGAGAGAGAGAGAGAGGAATGGAGGGAGTTGGAGAGAGATAGAGGGAGGGAGGGCTAAGGGTATAGGGTAGAGGGTTTAGGGTTTAAGGGTTAATGGTTTAGGGTTTAGGGTTTAGGGTTTAGGGTAGAGGGTAAAAGGGTTTAATTGTTTAGGTTTTAAGGGTTAAGGATAAAGGATTAATCATTGAGGGTAGAGGGGAGAAATATAGATGGAGTGAGTGAGTGAGAGAGACCTCAGAGAGGGAGAGGCGGTAGGAGAGAGAGACTTGGGAGAGAGAAAGAGGGTGGGATGGTTAAGGTTAGAGGGTATAGGGTTCAATGTTTAAGGGTTAAGGGTTTAGGGTTGTGAACCCCAAAACTTGCAAATGCACAAAGATGGCAAACATTGTTAGTGTTAGATCAAAATGCATGCAAAAAGTGAAAGATTCCCCATGAAATCCATATATTCAAACTAAAATTAGGAAAATGAAGAACATAAATTCAAATAACATAAAAAGGAAATCCTAATTTAGCCAATAGAATGAAGATCTTATGGGGGAATTGGTGCCAATGAAATGTTGCAATTGGCCCTTTCCCAATTCCCTAAGTAGCAATGGTGTGTAAATGAGGAATGGTCAAATCTCCAAAGAGATTTGAGCATAATCTTATTGCAAGTCTTGAAAGATGATGGATGGTTGAGTGCAATGGACAAAATTAGCTCTCAATGTCAAGAGAGTAACTTTGCATATGAATTGTGGATGATGATGGATTTGAGTATAGTAATTTTACTCAAATTGCGGATGATTGAATGAGAGGAAGAGTCTCTCATTTATAGATTTCTAAAATGGAAGAGAGAGTGAAAATAGGCAATGTGGGATCATTCAACATCCAATGGCCAAGTGCCACTTGTCAAGATGTGAATGGTTGAGGAATGAGCACATTTTGGTCAATGTGCATGATAAATGCAATTGGATTCAAATTGGAATTTTGAATGTGACATGTGAGAGGGAAAGAGAAATGGATTTAATGTCACTTGGCTCAATGCACAAGGACATGTAAGAGGCATTGAATGCCTTGTTGGAAGGACCAAGTCCACTTGACCTTTTTGAATTCAAATGAGGGAATATTCCTTTTTGATGCTTTGTGAGGGAAAATAGAGAATTAAATAAATCAAAGTAATTGATTTATTGTGCAAGTTGCATTCTCTAGAGGATTTTAGTGATTGAGATTAAATTAATCAAGATTTGATCAATTTAATGAGAGATTAGGAGATGTGACAATTTAGACTTAAATT